>CAUYQV010122214.1:0-46333 GCA_963574575.1 Galagoides demidoff | reverse complement strand
ATAAAAGGCAACTCACCCTCACACTTGGGCTGCTGACTGTCTCTTGGAGCAGCAGCCCCTGCAGCAGGTAAAATAAATTACCAATAATTAACCTAAGTGGGGGTCCGAGTCTATTTTTCCAGGTCCCCTAAGTTATTTCAGATGTCGCAATAAGTCCATCCTAAATATTAATAGAAATATGTTATAGTAGACACTGCAATCTTTGTCTCGAGATGTATGATAAAAATGGTTCAAAACCCTGTTCACTTTAAATCAGGTTCCCAGCCTTATCATCTGAGTTTGCCTGTCAATTATAGGTAAATAACTTTTGCCCACTCATTTATTAAAATTAGCTTTAATAGTTAGGGGTTAACAATGTTTAGAAATATCCTATTTTATAGAAGGCTGAAAGCAGCGCTGATAATATCTTAATGTTGCTTAGGATTTTATTGAAGAAAAATCAAATGGCATATTTAAAACAACAAACAAATGGAAACTCCTATCTTTTGGAATCTTAAAACATCATTCTCATCAGTATAAAACAATCAATGTGGGTTCTATATCTTTATTAAGACTTTTACTTTTATTTAAATAAAATTTAAGAACTCTATATTACCTGAGGCCCTGAATATTTTGAGTATTCACCTATGAATATAAGATTGTTAAATATCAATTTTTTCGAGCTCATCTTTCACCTCTCAAAAATATGCAGGCAGGACTGTACTCTTTCTTAGCCTTAAATATAATTGTGAAGTCTGAAATCAACCTGTATCATTTACCCATGTTATCAACATGCTTTTACTTGACCTCTTGTACTCTGTCTCAATTATTTCAAATTCTATAACTTCAACAGATATTGCAAAATTCCTATGCCTGTGACATTGTATTTCCTTTTTCCTAACAGATTTCTCTCTCTAGGGAGAGAGAGAGAGCACAAAAGGAAAAAGATTTCCTCTATTTTGACTGTCATTTTCTTTCTCCATTTAACAGAAAGAAATATTATTTTTCTCAGTAAAATACCATACTCTAAGTAAGGTTAAATTCAAAAAAATTGAATAAATATAAGATCATTTGAGGCCTCTGGAATGTAATATAAAAGTGATATATAATGCACAAAGTTAAAGAATAGTGAAACTGAAACAAAAATATCATATAACTTAAAAATAAATAAAGAGATACTAAATCAAAACACAGAAAAATAGATCCAAGCCTGAAAAGGAATCTGTGACATAGAGGAAATATCTTAGATAATCAGATAGACTATGGATAGGAAAAACCAGGTAGATGAGAGGAATTAGAGTATAGTAGGACTGATGATAGAAAAGGAGATACAACATGAAATCCATCAACCCAAACCAAAATGACTTATGTAACCAAAACAAAGAAGAAACAAAAGATTTATAAAGACATAGATAGATAGATGGAGAGAGAGACAGAGAGACAGTCTTTCTTGTATTTTATGTTACTTTTTAAATTTGTAGTATTTATTTTGGATTGTTAGTTGTCCTATTTTTTTTTAAATAAGAGAGTATTTGCATGTTTTAACCTGTTCTCATTTTATTATACTCCAGATATAACATTGGTTCAGTCTATTTTCTTCCCTTTACAACCATAACATATTATTTATACAGCTTGAAACACCAGTTTGCAGACTATGAGCTGTTGCTCTATATCCTGTCTTTTCTCTTCCATATAGCTGAGGGAGACCAGATCAGGGGATGGAGGCCAAGCATGCTTATTCTAGTCATCTTCTGTCAATGTTCATAGTCCCTTAGGGAAAGCCTTTGTATTTTAAAGTACTCAAGAATAGTGGATGCAAAAATAAGCTTTTGTTCTTGCCTGGAGCCATCAGTGCATTCCTTAAATTTACCTATTACCTTTCAGTCACTTTCCATTCTCTTTGCAGCTAGAATCCCCTAGGGGGAAAAGAAAAAGGGGAAAAAGAAAAAACAGGTTCAGTTTTATTTGACTTTCTCTTATGTATCTGTTTAATAATAACTTCTGTAATGCAAAACCATCAGCTTACTTCAGTGAAGTCATTGATTCTGTTGGTGGGAAGCATGATTTATATGAGGGAATAAAACTCCATAGAGGACTTAGAGCAAAAGAGGAAAGAGAATGGGTAAAATGGAAGAGCTGAGGTTGAAGGAATACACAATGGATAGTCTATGCAAGACTTACACAGACTCCAAAATATTTATATTTAGAAATGTTTTAGCAGGTGTCATGTCATGGTCATGTATATATATATATACACATGCATATATATATATATATGTATATATATATATATATATATATATATATATACATATATATATATATATTAAAGGATATATCTTGTTGAAGCATGGACAAAAGATTAAAGGGGTCACTTTTAGACAAGATAATCAGATGATTAATAAGATGATGATCACTTGTACCTGATTAGTAGTAATGAAAATTGATGACAGCACAACATTGGTTTGAGATTCGTTTATTGGGCAAGATAATAGGACATAGAGAAACTTGATTGGAAGCTTCTCTATGTCAAAAATTTGATACAACAATTTGAGAAATATTTGCATCTTTAATAATCAAGGCTTTTTGATAATTAAAATTTTTGATAATTAAATTTTTGATACAAAAATCTGAGAAATATTTGTATCTTTAGTAATTAAGGCTGTAAGTATGAACTACCATAAAAATCTAATATTGATTAAGGAAACAAGGAGGCTTAAATGTAAGCCCTGATCACAAGAATGCAAAGAGGTGAAAAGAAAAATAGACAGAGGGAAGACTGAAAATTTTGATTAAGAAGTTAAATATGTCAGCTCTTATTTTCTTTTGAATAGATTGTTTCCCATAGGTAAAATCTTTTCTATGAAGTAGTTTTACCAAGGTCATTAGCCTAATGTTGTTTAAGAGCCTGACTTCTAGTATCATCAGATAATTGGCCTGGTGTCAAACCTTAGCCCTGCTGACTCTCACAATGTGACCTTCTATAGGTTATAAACCTCTCTATGTCAATTTCTCTTGAGTATCAAATTATTTTTATGCAATAAACTTATGAGAGTTAAAATATGTGCTTGACATATAGTAATGCTGACAAGTGACAGCAACCATAGCTACAGTGTCTGCAGTAACTGTGAACTCTAGCACTATGTTATAAATCTCACATTCTCTGTCAAGAATAAGCTAAAATACATAGCTATGAAGGCAAGGATTATATTTGTGAAATGATTCTAAAATTATAATTATGAAAAACTACATATTCAAAAGATCATGTCAATTCAATAAAGTGAAAGCATTCAGAGGTCTATGTAAATTAGAAAAGTACATGAAAATCATCAGTTGAAGTTTTTTCAAATGAAGTGCTAAGTTTGAAATACCAAGGAAATGAAGTAGTACCAGATGTCTGTTACTGAATAACAAAACAGCCCCAGGCTAAAGATAGACAATTATTTAATTTGTTCATATTTTGTAAGTTAATCTGGGTTGAGCTCAGCAAGTTGGTTCTTCTGCTGATATTACCCAGAGTTACCCATGTGGCTGCAGGCATCTGGAGGCTTGGCTAAAGGCAACATTGTCAGTGATGCTCTTGGTCTCACATCTAATGCTTAGGGCTTACTGTCAGATAATTGACAAGTGGGGCTCAGATGGGTGGATTTGTCTTTAGTCCATTTAATAACTTAATTTCTAATCCTCTAGGAGGCTAGATTGGGCATCTTCCCAGGTAGACTTGGAGTAGTCAAGAAAGTAAAACTAGCATCTTCCAAATGTCTAGACTAAATACTACCACAACTTCACTTCCTCTGTATTTTGTCACAAACTTTAATTCGAGACTATGGAGAAATGGATTCCACTTCTTAATAGAAATAATAGGGAAGTCTCATTAAAGAAATATACACATATAGGGAGGGAAGAAGATCTTTCCAAAGGGATATTTTGGATGACAGAAACAGGAGGAGAAAAGAAATGGCAATAGCATGAGCTTGAAGTAGTATGCTTGAGGTAAAGAAGTCACAAGAGAACTCTTTAAGATATATAAAGAATTAATTCATGGAGTTTTTAAGAACAATTCTCTCTAAAGGAAACATATAGTGAGCCACAAATGTGAGTTATATAAAACTTTAAATTTAAAATAATTCCAACAAGTAAACAGAAGCAGATTAAATAAATGTTATAATGTATATGGCCTATATTAATATTCTAATATTATTATTTAAATGGGTAATTAATGTTTTTAAACTAAAGATATCTTACAGTCTTTTGTTGGTATTGAGGATTTTAAATCAAGTGTAATATTATAATTGTAGCACATCTCAATTCAGACTAGACACCTGTCACCTGCCCAAGAGCCAAATGTACTTAGTAGTTAATGTTTTGGGAATTTCAGTTCGATAATGCAGGGTTTAGAATTTGTCAATTTTATTATCTAAAAAATATGTAATTTCCACCTTAGAATAGTGGGAAAATACTAGCCTAGAATGATGATATCTGGCTTCTAACACTAACTAGGCCACTAATGTGTACATGTATTTTTGTTATAAAAGTTACTTATTATCTTTATTTCTTCTTTATAAAGTAGGACTATTGGCCAATATTTCCTTTTATGTGCTTTAAATCTCTTATATTACATAATCCTAACATTCTTAGTGTCTATAAAAAGTAATTTGGCATCACAGTGCAAAACAGAGCATAGAAGTGAAGTATAGTGCAACCCAGTGCAGAACTGAAGGGCAGAGCTACTACAGAAGGGAAGTAACACTGAAGAATAAGTGCTGAAAGCAGAGAGGAAGAGAAAAGCCAATAACTTATTCTCAGAAAGAAAGAGACTGAGGCTGAGCCTCAACATGTTAAAAAGCCTAATGATTGATTGAGAAAAAAAGTTAGAAATGGAAAATAGCTATCGGAAAGAGTAAAACTCAAGTTCAGAGAAACTGAGTAATTTTTACACAGTGGTTGTTATCGAAACTTTGCTCAAGGACCTGGAGAAACTTTTCCCTTTAGAAGAAAGCAAGGAAAAACAAAGCAGAACAAATCAAACATAACAAAATAAAACAAAAACAAAAACAAAAAATCCAGAACAGCAGCTATACTTAGTGTCAACAAAAAAATATTAAACTGTCATCAAGGAGAAAAGAAAAGAATAGCCTAATATACTATGAAGAAGCTAAGAAAAGTTTTAATGGAAAAAATATAAACAACAACATATAAAAAGCTACGGGACATCAAAGAAACTGAGAAGAAAAAAATTAGGTTCTGTAGTGAGAAAGTAATTGTTACTTACAAGAGAAATTTTGGCAAGAGGTTCATAAATCAAACTACTAATTCTATTGGGATGAAATAGAAGCAATGAATGTAAATGATTTCTTAACAAGTTATATGATGAAGAAAGGAAAGATTAAAATATACTTATTGACCCTTAGTCATAAAGTGTGTGTGAAATGATGCCAAGAATGTCTACAGGATAAACAGAAATTGTAAAAACTCATGCAAAATGATAAATTGAATGGGAAAAAATAAAGGAAATATAGAAGATGGTAGATGGAAAGGTAATTAGTTTAAAAGATACTTAAGAATAGACATACATGCAAAATTCCCAGTAATGGTACCACATTTTCAGGTTGTATATTTTGAAATGTTTTTAAATTTTTTTGTATTTTTCTTTTTAAATAACAAAGACTCATCTACATTTTATTTAATTTCTCTCGTGTCCTGTCACACACATTCGAACATTTGGATGAGCAGATTCAAAGAATGAGTTGATGAAAAAAATCAAACACTTGCTGTTATTGACAAAAAACTCACTAATCCCCAAATGCTTGTATTAAACAATTAGCAGCCATGTGGGAGTTGATATGTCTTGGCAGTGAGGGAGAGTCACCAAAATAAAGATGACCTCTTCGTTACGTGAACAGATAGTAGTTGTGGATGCATTTACTCAAATATTGAACTTAATCAAATATTGTACCCTAAATATCATCATAGAGACCTCCAAGACAAGTAGCATATAAAATATTTTAAAGCAATTCCACTTTTCCTGAAATTTGGATAGCCCATTGAGACAGTGCTAGAGGGAAAAGGACTAGTAACAGTATTCCTTTCTCATGCCCTTCATCTAACATGGCAGGTAAAAGAGAGTAAGGAAAGGGCAAAAAACATGAATCTGGTCTTAGACTTAAGGCACATCAGAGAAGCCTGAACATACTTTGAAAAGTGTCTGAGTCCAGGGGCAGTGGAAAGGGCAGTGGGAAAGAAACATCACACAGATTTGGGAAACTGTTCCACTTCTAGAGCTGACCTTAAGCTATTTGGTTCGATCACCCTTACACCCTTACCTAAGGTTGTTCAAAGGCGTTTTAGTGGACATATGGATGTTTCTAATAATATATCTACCTATTTATGTAAATCAACTTTCTTATAACCTCAGTTGCTGAAATGCTAAATAAGAGCTTAGAAATTTAATTAGTATCCAGTTGTTGGTAAGTGAATTGATATTCTGCTGAATTACAAGTATTTTCCATTAAATATGACACATTCTTGGTAAGCTATTCCACAAATTATTTTTTACTACATAACCCCAAAATCTCAAATATTTTACTGAAAATTAAAAGACTAAAACTATTACTAGCTTTATAGTGTCAGATGAATACTGCAAATAAACAGCAACAGATGATAGTTACATACTAATGTAACTCCCTGAAAAAAAATCTAAGAATCTCAAATTAGCAGTCTGTAAAATTCAAATAAGCAATAATTGAAGTTAAGCTAGAAGTAAGACACAGATTCAGAATAACAAAATATACAATGGTAAATCAAAGATATTTGAAATAGTCCATTGTGCATTGAAAGGCAAATTGTTAAAGTTGGAATAATAAGAAAAATTGTATTAAAACATTTTCCATGTGGTTAGATTAAAATGCTAATGAATTACCTGATATCTATGTTTAAATATTATTGTACTACTTAAATTAGAAGAGTTTAGAACTTTGAAATTAGGCCAATAATTAGAACGTTGGAAGTATATGTGTAGTTTACATTAATAGTCTAAAAACAACTAAATAATCTAGGGAAATACTGTAATAATATAGGGAACACCGTCAACCCCAATAGCATTGAAATATCACTTGTGATCAAATCAAGTCTGCACGGACTTGGTCCCCAATGCTCTGACACTCCTACTAGTCCTGCTGTCTGTCTTCACAGTGAGTCCCACCTAACACATGTTCCTCGTCTAGCACGGACTTGTTTTCTTTAATTTCAGTGTTTTATTTTTTTAATTTCAGTTTAATAGGAGAGTACAAATGTTCAGGTTACATTGTTTTCAGTTCTGAGGTAAAGTTCAAGATGCAGTTGAGCCTTTCACCCAGAAGGCGGGCTGAACACCCTCACATTGGGCACACTAGGTGACATCCAGCCAATTGTCCTCTTCTCCCCATCCCCCCTCCCTCCCTTCTTCCCATCCCCCTTACTAGACTATATTTGTGTTTTTTTCTTTTGTGTAGCCCTGACTTTTTACCACTGCTGACCTGTCCTCTGAAGCCAACAGAAACGGTGCCAGGAGAGGCACACCGCTGCACCTCCTCTGCTGGCACACACAGCCTAACTGTGTTTCTGCTGCTCCTTCCTGTCCTTAGAATCTGAGGAAAGCCATTCACTCTAATAATTGCAGGTATTTTAACCAAATCTGAATTATGTTTCCTTCATGATTACAGATCAATCAGCGAGAAAGCCTTACTTTTAGAAAGTACTCTTGGTTTTCAATTTAAAGCTTTGTCTACCAAAATATGAGGAAGATGTTTCCTAAAATATTATATATCACTAGTATATTTTCACTAAGCTATCAGGGGATTGCATATCCCCCACATTTTTCATTTATTCTTAAATGATAGTCTGTCATGAGTCACGTGGGTTTGGGCTCCTGTCTACTCAGAGTAGTTTCTTCTAAGCCACCCTCCTAAGAGACAAACCAATTGTGTCATCTCAGTGTGCAAAGCATTACCCCTCCCCCCATGTGCCCATGGGCACCAATCACCATTCCTCCCAGAGGTCTTAGGGGCTGCTACCTATCTGACTCCTGATGGCATGCCTGAGTTACAGCTGTGAGTCCCGAAACAAGCATGATGAGAAATGCTACACTATTCATCATTCTACCAGCCCTTTCTACTGCATACCATCTCCAATGAGACTCTGACATGTTTCTCTTACTTTGTAAAAGTTTAGTCTGTGCAATAATCCATCCATTCTAGAGGAAAACTTAGAAAAGATTCATGAGTTCTATTATTTGTGAATCTACATTTACATGGTTGTTGTTTTGGATCATATGCATTTAAAAGGAAAACTTTCACTGAGATATTCTCAGACAAATTATTCTCTAGATTTGGAGGTACATCTAAATAAATTACCATGACATAGTTATAGCTTAATGTTTCTTCCCAAAATGACCAATTTGTCACAGATAGTTTTTTTAAACAGGAGATTTTACTCTGAAATGTTCTTTTCAGAATTGTATTTTAAGTACCGATTTCGTGTGACATTAACAGATTCATCGTAATGTTTTTGGTGACAAGCTTAAGCTTCTTCGATGGAAGAAATAATGATCTTCTAATTCATGCTGCATTGTAAAAAGAGTGAGAAATTTTATATTTAAGAAAAATATATTTATCATCTTCAGCAGCTAAGCAACTCAGTTCGAAGTATGTTTACAACACAACCTGACTACGGTAATAGTGAATAAAGGCTATAGATTAATCTCACTTATGTGTAGGGTAAACATGTAATTTATCAACCAAACTGTGACACATGTAAGAGTAAAATGATGTGCTGCTGAGAATTGTGACCAAACAATAGGCACAAAATTCAGGCTGTCCTGAGAAAAACAGTACTCACCACACTTACATAATTTTTAAAGTGCTTAGGTATTAATTTAATGGATAAAAACATCATTTCAAGGCAAGGAATATAAGACTAATTTTATAGCACTCTCCTTGGCTCAACTAAACCATTGTCTGTTAGATGCAAGATTTATTTAATAACATTATTAGTAATTACAGCAAAGAGAAAAAGTAAAGTACTGTGTTTTATTAAAGTATACATCCTAGGCGGCACCTGTGGCTCAAGGAGTAGGGTGCTGGCCCCATATGACAGAGGTGATGGGTTCAAACCCCACCCTGCCCCCCCCAAAAAAGTATACATCTTGGGTGGCACCTGTGGCTCAGTGGGTAGGGCACTAGCCCCACATACTGAGGGTGGCCCATTTGAGCCCAGTCCAGAACCAAACTACTACAACAACAACAACAACAAAACAGCCCGACATTGTGGCGGGCACCTGTAGCCACAGCTACTCAGGAGGATGAGGCAAGAGAGTCACCTAAGCCCAAGAGCTGGAGGTTGCTGTGAGCTGTAATGCCCAGCACTCTACCAAGGGTGATAAATTGAGATTCTGTCTCAAAATAAATAAATACAGTATGCATCCTATGATATCCTAATAGTTGAAATTTAAATATGCTAAAAATACACATTTTAACATGAAGGAAAGATTATGTCATAAATTATTGCTATAATATCCTCCAAATAATTAAACAAATAATTTAAGACAATATAAAAATTGTAGTAAACATTGAAAAGACATTTCAAAATATAACATACAAACATTTTTGACTCAAACCATACAAAAGCAATTTAACCAAAATATTGTAACCAAAATATTTATACGCTTGAAATATTCTAAAATTTAAAAAAAAACTATTTGAGCAAAAACAAAAAGGAAAAAAATTGAAGATGAAAATTTTTATGTTAAAATATATTTATTTCAAATTAAAAAGTGGGCAGAAGACAGGATGTTTTCAAATGAAGATATACTAATGGCCAACAAGCTCGTGAAAAAATACTCAATGATCATTAGGGAAAGGCAAATCAAAACTGCAGTGAGCTATCACCTAACTCCAAGGAGAGCGGCATGTATTAAAAAGTCCCAAGAGGACAGACGCTGACATGAGTGCAAAGAGAAAGGAATTCTTATGCAATGTTGGTGGGACTGCAAGTTGGTGCAGCCTCTATGAAAACAAATTTTTTTGTTACCTCAAAAAAACTAAAGTAGATCTGCCATTTGATTCAACAATCCCACTATAGGGCATATATCCAAAAAAAAAAAAAAGTTATTTTATCAAAGGGTATCTGCACTAGAATATTTATAGCAGCACAGTTCACAATTACAAAGATGTGGAAACAATCCAAGTGCCCAACAATGTACAAATGGATCGATAATACATGAGGTATACATACTGTGAAGTACCAGTCAGTCATAAAAAAATGGTAGTCTAGTATCTTTGTGGACAACCTGAAGGGAACTGGGAATCATTCTTCTAAGTGAAACACTGCAAGAATGGAAAACAAACTCATGCATTTAGTTCCAATTGGAATTTATCAAGCAACACGTAAGTGCACGTATGGAAGTAAATCTCCATGAAAAATCTGGGCAGAAGGGAGAGAGGGAGATGGGTAAATTCACACCTGCTGGGTACAGTGCTCACTATCTGGGTGAAAGGCACACTTAACAACATAGACTCAGTCCACATGAAAAGAAGGAATGTAAACAAAAATGTACACCCCATAATATTCTGAAATTTTAAAAAATCCAGTTTGCTTCTTTTACTATCAAATAGAGAGAATTAAAAACTCAGAGGTACAAAAACTCGGTCAGCAATTGTAATACCTCTGACTACCATAAACCTTTCTTCAAGCTCTGCTTTATTTTTTTAACCACAAAATTTAATGAGAAGTCTATAAATGGTGAAGATTTGTATAAAAATAATTGAAAATCTAGTCTCACATCTTGTAACATTGTGCTGTCTCCTATCCACCAATTCAAAAGTTAATCCTTGCCTTATGTCTGAGAAGCAAATATTTGTAATATTTCGCTAACTCAGAACCATATGGGTCAGTTCAACAGATCTTCAACACATCTACTTTTCTTAGACTATCACATGATATTAATGAAATTGATTTCATAGGCTGGTGCAAAATTAATTGTGGTTTTGGAACATGTATTTTAAATCATTATAATTAGGCTCAATTACATCTTTATTAATCAAAATAGGAACCATTCCAATCAATACATTGTTGCCAATGAAAAATAAGCTTATCTATTCTGTTCGCATAAAAATCTGTGCTTTGGGATTCAACAACTCTTGGAAAGCAGTTTCTGCATCTTACTGTTTGTAGAAACGTTTTCCTGGCATAAAGTTGTCAAGTGCTTGAAGAAGTAGCAGTTGGTTGACAAGAGGTCAGGTGAATATGGCAGATGAAGCAAAGCTTCGTAGCCTTGAAGTGTGGGTTGTGTGATGTGTCCTTGGGGCTTTGTTGTGGAGAAGAATTGGGCCATTTCTGTTGCCCAGTGCCAGATGAAGGCCTTGCCATTTTCAGTGCCTCTCATCGATTTGCTGATCAGACTTCTCAGATGTAATGGTTTCACCAGGAATCAGAAAGGTGCAGTTGATCAAACTGGTAACAAACCACCAAACAGTGACCATGACCTTTTTTTGGTGCAAGTTTGGCCTGTGGGAAGTTCCTTGGAGGTTCCCTTCTGTTCAGCCACTGAGCTGACTGTTACCAGTTGTCATATGAAATTCATATTTCATTGCATGTCACAATCTGATCAAGAAATGGTTAATTATTGTTGCACAGAATAAGAGAAGATGACACTTGAAAATGACAATTGTTCTGAATTTGTCAGCTCATGAGGCACTCACTTATTGAGCTTTTTTCCCATTCAAACTTGCTTTGAATGCTGAACAACCAATATCTGAATGGTCCACATTGAGTTCTTAGGCAACTTCTCGTGTAGTTTTCAGATCAGCTTCAATGATCGTTCTCAATTGGTCCTTGTCAACTTCCAAGGGCCAGACACTACACTCCTCATCTTCAAGGCTCTCATTTCCTTTGCCAAAGTTCTTAAGCCCCCACTGCACTGTGTGTTTCTCAGCAGTTCCTGGGCCATGGGGTTGCTGATGTGGCAAACTGTTTCTGTTATTATACTATGACCCATTTTGAACTCAGATAAGAAAATTGCTTGAATTTGCTTTTTGACTAACATTTTCATAGTCCAAAGTAAATGTAAAATAAATAGCAAATAATAAGTTATTAGCAAGAAAGCATAAAGTGAAAAATGTGCATTAAAATGATGTATAATATAACCACATTTGCTTAAGAATATGTTCCAATATCAAATGGCAAATTCCAACAATGCAAAAACCACAATTACTTTTGCACCCATTTGACGTATACAGTATTCTTCATTAAGTTTAGATGACATTGATTCAGACAGGTCCTGCTAATATCAAATGCAAATTCAAGTCAATTTCTCTATATATTATTTGATCCAAATACAACATAAAGAATCATTTTCACTGCCATATCCTAACAAAAGAGTTCTGTTAGGTTTAGATAAACTTAATTAAGGCTTTGTCAAATATCAATGATTGTATGATTTCTAACTGAATTTCTGATACTCTTATGTAATTTTGGACATTTACTTTTAAACACTCTAAAAATTTTGTCTGTCTAATCAATCAAATATAAAACATCCAGCTTAAAAATCCTGCTTTCAGGACAGCACTTGTGGCTCAAAGGAGTAGGGCACCAGCCCCATTTGCTGGAGGTGGCGGGTTCAAAACCAGTCCTGGCCAAAACTGGAAAAAAAAAAAAAAAAAGAAGAGAAAGAAATCCTGCTTTCAATTATAGACATATAAATAATTTGTATAATGCATACATTTTATATATACAATAATAAATGTAGACTACAACAAAAATGCATTATTATAAGAAGTGATAACACTTTTGAATACTTGCTGTCTGTGCAATAGTGTGGAATGACCTCTGCATGATTTTGATCACCTAACCATTGCAGCATATTAGAGACATAGATATCACATTGTCTACATTTAGAGCTTAGGAAACTAAAATTAAGAGACACTAATTTGCTAAAGTTAACAGCAATAAAGCTAGGATTTTAGAAGAAGGATAGTCTGATCTGGGAATGTAGGATGTCATGTTCTTTACTGCTGTGTAATAATTTTCTATACTACTCTTTCTTTCCTTCCCTCTTTCCCTCTTTCTTTCTTCCTTCACTCTCACTTTTCCTTCTCTCAGACCTTTCTTCTTTTCCCTTTGTCTCTCTCTGTTTTGTTAATTATCAAATAAAAAATATTTTACTATTTTTTAGCTGTTTCTGTCTCCCTTTAATGTACAGCTCCATTTAGCTCTTGCATTGTACCTATGCTCAAATATACATGAGGAGTATACACGCATGTGTATACATTATATCTTAATGTTTACATGACATTTTTTTTTATGACATGACATATAATTATGACATGACATATAATTTTTAACAAGGTGCTGTTAAAAATTATACTATACTAGAGATGCTAGTATAGTGTGTATAGAATAACTGTATGAAAACAAAAAAAAATTGCTAGAGTAAATTACATAGTATATATACTTGCTCATTGAATAGGTAATATACATCAATGTCTGGTTATACATTAATGCTGTCAGTACTTACATTAAAATATCATGTACACATTCATTCAATGTATATAAAACTTCCCTGTATATTATTAAGATAATATATTAATCACTTTACATAAGTCTTACATCAAAGGCATGTGATTGGTACTACATATCTGTTTGGTGTTTTTATAGCTGTAAGCAATTAGGCTAGTAATTGGAAAAATCTATCCAAACATATTTTTGTAAAACATCATTAACATTTCCATAGAATCCATTTTCAGAAATATTTGATTAATTGAAAGGGACAAGGAACAATTTATTCTCTCAGGTACAAAATTAATGCTTTCTACATAACTGTCAATTTATTACTTTCATTCTGATTAAGAGAATTTTTTATATGAATAGCAAAGATGATCTCAAAAATACAAAAATTTATGTGTATTTCTCTTTAGGCTACCCATTCTCCTCTGAGTTGGAAAAAGGTTAGCATTTAAAATGTTAAGACATATAAAATGAATCATTGTAGCATCTTGAGATGGCGTCAATTATAATATTTTCAATTGTCCCTGATTAAGAAGGACAATTAAGTTTTAAAGAAAAATGTTTGACCTTTTTTCAAAGGTCAAAAATGCTCTATCCAATATAATAATGTTTCTATATAAGACACTTGTATAAGGTCAAGTGCAAAGCATCAATTTTATCAATAGAGGCAATTTTGATCTGTACCTTATACTCTATCATCTGATTCTAGTACTTATAAAATAAATGCTTATATAATTTTATCATGTAGGAAAGTAGCAAATGTTTTAAGGTTATTTCGAAGAATACGAACAGAAGAGGAAAAAGGAGTACTAAAATAACATACTTTTATCAAGTATTTTAAATATATATTTTAAATGCCTGATCAGTTAGAATTTGATAATTTGGCAGGCATTAACAAGTATAGTACTTGAATTATAACTTGAAAAAATAAACTCTTCATAATTGCTTTTCAGGCAATAACTGAGGGTGCTACAAAAATAATGTTTGTTAATAGCTACTAAATAACTAGGATTACGTGCAATCCATTTAGTATTAGCAACAAAAATGAACTCATATTAATAACAGTTGTTTGGATGCCTGTACACTTAATGCTAAAATATATTGATTTTAAGCAAGGTATTATAAAAGTTAACTTTAAAAAATTGTAGATGATATTATTTAAAATAGATAACGGTAAGACTGACAATTTTAGACAGCTTTCAAGATAAAAACATTATTGTATTTTTCATAACAAACATGAACATCTCCAAGTACATCTTGAAAGAATGGTTAGAGTGTGTTGTCATGGAAACATTGCTCCTTTGCTAGTAATCCATGGGGCTGTGGCAACATATCTCAAACTCCACTCATAACCAGGTCAATATTATGCAATAATGCTACTGATGAGATGTATTCCCCTTTGTACAAGAGATATTGAAATTCATGTACAAACTTTTATTTTCCACATAAAAGGGAAAAATCCAATCTCTATAAATTAACAGCAAAAGTTTTCTTTTATTAGTGATCATTTATCAACAAAGAAACAAATATATAACAATAATTAGTGTCTTTATTGCATACTTTCAATTGGCTTTCTTTAGGTCATTAAATGTGAAATGTCCAATTTTGAATCAAAAGTTTAACTTACCATATCTCAAAGAAGCAGTACAATTAACTGATGTGCCTAAACTATCAACACAGTTTTGCCATCTTGGTAATAGCAAGTTTATGCCAGCAGCAAAGAAGGCTGGAGAGCTAGTGGTGACGAAATTGTGAAAGAAGTTTTCCATAGCTTTTGAGAATTGAATATTTTTCTTTGCAAGAAGTGGTCTAAAGCCTAGAAGGAGTGGTAGTCAGTTGATACCAGGTTTGGTGAATGACAGAGTTTCTAAGCCCAGCTTCTGTAAGTTGAGCACCACTGTTTGTGCAACATGTGGTCAAGTATTGTCGTTCAAGAAGATTGGCCTGTTTCTGTCCATCAATCTTGGCTGTTTGTTTACAAGCATCCTCGTCGTTTCCTCTGACAGGTTGCAGTAGATGTCTGCAGAAATCATTTAGGTTTCAGGAAGCCCTAGTGGATAATCCCAGTGCTGGAACTCCAGACACCATAGCTTTTTCTGATGAATATTTGGTTTTGGACTATGATTTGGCATTTCACCTTTATCCAACCATTGTGCCAAATGCTTGTAATTTGTAAAAAAGAATCCACTTTTCATGACAAATAATGGTGTGGAAATGGTTTGCCTTTATGCTATGACAGTAAATGAAGGGAAGTTTGCAGTTGGTTTCTCTTCTGAAGCTCGTTTAACTCATGCAGAACACATCTATCAAGCTTCTTTACCTGGCTGATTTATTTCAAATGGTCCGATATTGTTGGGGTAGTAACATCAAACATTGCTGCTAATTCACATGCAGGTGGAGATGGATTTGCTTCCACTATGCTTTCAGCTCATCATTACCCGCCTTGAGCTCAGATCACTCACGTGGCTCATTTTCAAGATTAAAATCACCAGAAAGGAACTTCTCGAACTATTGATGTGCTATGTGTTCATTGGCCACATCCTTCCCAAACATTGCATTGATATTTTGAGCTGTGTGTGCTGCCTTGGTTCCAAGGCATACCTCATATTTGAAAACAACTCAAATCTTTTAGTTATCCAAGCTTGATAAAAATTGCTTTAAAAATCACACCTGTAATCCCAGCACTGCGGGAGGGTTAGGAGGGAGAATCGCTTGAGCTCAGGAGTTCGAGACTTGCCTGAGCCAGAGTGAAACCCCAACTCCCCCCAAAATGGAAAAACCCAGTCAGGTGCTGTGATGAGAACCTGTAATCCCAGAGGCCTTAGAGGCTGATGCAGCAGGATGCCCACAGCCTGAGCCTGGGGTTGTAGTGAGCTATGACACCATTGCACTCTGCTCAGGGGCATAGGGTGGGACTCTGTCTCAACACACACATACACAGAAGCAAAGAAATAAAAATAAAAATTAATGAACAAAATTTAAAAAAAAAAGTTTTTTGAAATATATTCACAAGCCAAAACATGTGTTTGAAGGAACGAGGCTGTGCATTCATTCATTGTTCATAAAAATAAAACAAGAAGTGGCATATTGAAATGCCAAAGGATTAACTGTAACAGTACTTAAGGAAATCAGACATTTCATACTTAAAATATAATGAATATATGTGTATATGTATAATATGTTATATTTGCTTTTACTTATTAATTTGTTACCAGACTTTTATAATAAGATAGGTCCACCTACTGAAAAATTTGAAATAAACTTTTGGGATAATCATGATCATTGTAGAATTTGAACCTGAGTGATGAATGTGTATACAATGAACTAATAAAATTTGCTGGGCATGGTGGCTCACACCTGTAATCCTAGCTTCTGGGAAGTTGAGGAAAGAGGGTCCCTTGAGACTGAAGAAAAGGAAGACCCCATCTCTACTAAAAAAAAAAAAAAGTAGAAAAATTAACCAAGTGTGGTAATGTGTGCCAGTAGTCCCATCTACTTTGGAGACTGAAGCAGGAGGATTCTCGGGGCCCAGGAGTTTGAGATTGATGTGATCTAGGCTGAGGCCATGGAACTTTAGTCTGGGAGACAGAGAGTAAGACTCTGAGTTTAAAAAAAAAAGCTAATGAAATTAACTTCTGTAATATACTGTACTGATTGACTTCACAGATTTTTTTTCAAGCCATTGAACACACAAACATCTGTAAACAAGGTAGAAACATTTCAAAGAAATGAATAAATACAAGAAAAGAGAAGACTTCATATCTTAATGTTTGCAAGCCAAAGACTTAGGATCGACTCCTTTGAGGTATAATAAGAAAAATAAGTCACATAAATTTCTATGATTTCCATATGATTTTTATATACAGAAAAATGTCTTTCAAAAGATAGTGGAAAAAAAAAGCAAGGTATTCTCAGGAAACATAAGCAAAGTAAGTCATTACTACCAGTCACTGAAAAAATGTTAAAAGAATATTTTAAAGAAAAAGAATAAAATACTAATTGAAAAATAGTTCTTTTAATAAATTTAGGGTATGCAAATGATTTTTTGTTACATAAATGAATTTTATAGTGGAAAACTCTAGGCTTTTAGTGTACCCATCACTTGAATAGTGTACAATGTACCCTATAGATAATTTTCAGCCTGCACATCCTCTCCACTCTCCTTCTGAATGTGTAATGTCCTTTATGTCACTGTATGGCAATGCATATCCATTGCTTAGTTTTCACTTATACATGAGAACATGTGGTGTTTAGTTTTTGGTTACAGGTTACTTCAATTAGGATAATGGCCTCCATTCCATCCATATTTCTACAAAAGACACTATTTCATTCTTTTTTATGACTTAGTATTAGTCCATGGTATATTAATAAACCACATTTTCTCTATACACTCAACAGTTTGGGGGAACTTAGGTTGATCCCATATCTTTACAATTGGCAATTGAATGTTCCTTGTGTCCCTGGTGAATTATATGATATTAATGTGCTTGTAAATTGTAAACAATTAATTTGTTCAGGATTTTTGCATTTAGGTTCATAAAAGATATTGACTGTAGTTTTCTTATTTATGTTGTGCCCTCTCCTGGTTTTGGTATCAGGGTGATACTGGCCTCATAGAATGAGTTACGGAGAATCCCATCCTTCTTGTACTTAGGGAACAATTTCAGTAGAATAGTTCTTTGAGAAATTTCCATACTGTTCTCCATAGAGGTTATACTAATTTACATTCTCATCAACAGTGTATAAGTGTTCTTTTGTTACCACATCCTCACCAACATCTGCTATTTTTTGTCAATTTTTGTTAGTAATGGCCATTCTTATGATGTAAAATCATATCTTAGTGTAGTTTAAATTTGAATTTATCTGACGAGTCCTGATGTTGAACATTGCTCCATATGCTTTTGGCCTTTTGTTTGTTTTTTCCTAAAAAGTACCTGTTCATGTCATTTTCTCTCTCTTTAATGAGGTTCCTTGTTTTGTTTTTGCTGAGTTGTTTATACTCCTTCTAGACTCTAAATTAGTCCTTTATTACATGCATAGTTTGTAAAATTTTTTTCCCATTCTATAGGATGTCTATTAACTCTTTTTATTATTTCTTTTGCTGTTCAGAAGATTTTTAATTAAGTAACATTTCACTATTTTTATTTTTATTCCACTTGCTTTGGGATCTTAGTCAGAAATTCTTTGCTTAGGTCAATGTCCAGAAGATTTATTCCTAGGTTTTCTTCTAATATTTTTATTATTTCATGTCTTATGTTCAAGTCTTTCACCCACCTTCAGTTGTTTTTTTTTTTTTTTTTCAATATGGCAAAGATAGGGTTATAGTTTTCTTTTTCCACATATTGCAATGCAATTTTCCTGGGTCCATTTATTGAAAAGGGTGTCCTTTCCCCAGTGTGTATTCTTATCAATTTTGTCAAAGATCAGTTGGCTGTAAGTATGTGGCTTTATTTCTGGGTTCTCTATTCTGTTCCATTAGACTGTTGTCTATTTTTGAATCAGTACCATGCTGTTTTAGTTACTATAATCTTGTAGCATAATTTAAAGGCAGTTTTTAAATTTGAAGTCATTTGAATAACAATAATTAACCTCACATTCCTGTACTAACTTTTATCAGCATTAATTATTTTACTCATGAACATTATGCTTTATTCATGAAAAATTCCTTGTACAATATTTTTACTTATTTATATACTTTATTCACACTGAGTACAACAAAGTGTTTGATTGGCCTTTGGGTAACTTTTTTAACCTCTTTTTGCTTTTGTTTCTTCATCTATACAATGAGGATAATAATAGTGGCTGTCTCAAGTAATTGTGGGGAAGATTAATAATTTAATATGTGCAGAAAATTAAATATTATTCTTAAAGAAGGAGGAGAAAGAAGGAAGCATGAAATAGTGGTGAAACTGAACTAATTTTAACCTACTTTATTGTGATCTCTTCAGTGTTATCTTTTGTTCATATTAATTATTTGTTGTATAGTCAATAGCAGTAAGCCTGAATAAGGAATGAAGTTATTAATGAAGCTCTGCTGAGTAACTCCTATGTGCCAAGTGGTTTACACATGTCATCAACATTTTAGTAAAAATAATAAATAATACTAATTGGAACACTATTGGTCAGGCACCATGTTAAGAATGAAGTTGACTTAATCTCATAAAGAATTAAGATGATTTAATCTTAATCTCATAAAGCAAGTACTTTATTGTTTCTCAAAATACAAACGCAAAACTGAGGCCCAGAGTGTTTTGACTAAGAATGCAAATGTATGCAATTCATTATGGAAAAAATGGGAATTCAAATCCAGAATTATCTGTCTCTATGCCACTGGCTTTTATAATGTGCCTACTGCCGCCATCAGGTTCTCAGCATAAAACTAGGAGTTTGGCATTATCCTTCCATTTCAAAAGGTAAACAGAGTGAAGAGGTTAATTTTAACCAAAGTACTTTTTTTTTTTACCTCAAAATGTGTGTAAAGCATTTATAGCTGGTGTGTCTGGCACATGGTAAGTGCAACATTACTATGCTAACTTTCAAAATATTATAATCATTTAAGGAATTTAACTAAAACATAGAGAAACCAAGGTTGCAGTCCTGGTCTCTGTTCTAAATGCATTCACCCTTATTGCTGCAGAAAGAATATTTATTTAGTATTCCAATTTTACACATATAGATTAAAATAGAATCAGCCCTCCTCTTTATGGCCATAAGAAAAGATTGCTTCAATTTTGTTTTCTGTCTGTTTATTTTAATATAAAATGTAAAAATTAAAAGGGTTCATGTATTTAAAACATGTTCCTCTTGGTCTCTATTAACATTTTTGTCACTAAACAATCCTATTATTCCAAGTTGTAGTTTTTGGCTTTCTTTCACATTGCTGATCACTGATCACAGAATACTTTCTTATATAATCATACTCCAGTTACTTTTTGAATTATCCTAAGTTGTGCTCCAAGGAGATTTCGGGAATCAAATATTAAACTTGAAGCATTATTAGCTTATAGCTAATAAACTCACATATTCTTTTTTATTGTCCTATAAGTAGTTAAAATGGCACTAGAATTTTATGGAAGTAGTTTGTAGACTTATAAATGTTCTATTAATTTTAGATTGGAACTTCAAAATTATTCTAAGACAAGTTCATGGTCTGATAGAAGACAGACTGTGGCACTACACAGACTTTACTCTCTTACATAGGTAATGGTGTAATCTTTAAAATGTTATTTAATTAGCACTCTTGGTGTAATATTCTCCTAGTCCATAAAATTGGCTCATAAAAATGCCTTATATTTGTGTTGAGAATTATTGGCATTATATGAACTGTAATTCTGTTAGTAGTAGCTATTTTTTATATTTTTTTCATTTTTTTTTGTTTATTTCAGAATACTGCAGAGGATGCAAACAGATGGAAAAACATATCATGCTTATATGCAGCTATTTTAAATTCGAGTTTTACTTCTCAAAGCCATACCCAATGATATAATAATCTTTGGCTTTACAAATTTTGTTTATATTCATAAATCTGTGAGAGGGAATAATTTTGATGAAAATAAAATGATGTGTTAATATTTACTTATCATTTAGACTTTTAATGTTGGTGTAATTTTTTTGTCAGTCATCATCATCATCATTGCCACCATATCTTACCTACAGGCCTAATGGAAAACCCATAATGATTCATAAATCTACATGAAAGGCTAACTATGTAGGAGCTATTATTATTTTATTAGCAACATAGCTGCAGTTCTCTTTGTAATCATTTAATCTTAAGAGAAGGTTTTGATAGATTTTTCTCCATTAAACAATAGAGAATATATCTATTTTCATTTTTTCTAATATGGCTTTTAACTTCAGCTCTGTCATTGAATTCAGAAAGGAACATTCAATCATATTTAATGGAAATAACTTATTAAATATTGTAGAGTGATGACTTTGATGATACTTTCATTAATTGAAGGTTGCCATAACAACTGAAGGTCTAAATTCACCACCTCATACTTACAAAGGAAACTAGCTGTCCTTTATCACCTTTATTATAATGCTTAACACTCGCACATGTGTGGCATGCCGAATTTATCTCAAGATGATGGTAAGGTGAAAAGGACATGAGCAAAATGCAAATATAGAGGATTTATGTCCATTTTTGTTAGCAGAAAGTATCTCGAGTTAACTAATTTTTCTGTCCCTGGATGTCTTAGAAAGTATTTACTGTTTTAAGACACATAATTATACTCAGACAATGCTCCTAAAATTGGATCTTTATGAGATTTTTTTGAATATGTCATTTATGAATTTATTAGGATGGCTTCTAATATTTTTATGTAACACTTGCAGGTTTGTTGAATAAATATTATATTAGAAAGTAAATAAGGGATTTAATTAACAAAAAAAAATAAGTAATTAACTCTCTCTGAGGATCAACATAAAGTTGCTCTGCCAGGTAGCAGCCGCAGTAGTGAGTGGTAAGTAGCTTAGTCACCATCTGCTGAGACAACACGTATGCCAAACGGATGAATCTGTATAGCTGGGATCCCATATGTATCAGCTGATTCAAAATCGAACTTCAGCTTTTTCTGGGGCTCTTTTATCTAGCCACAGAACTGGTAATTATATTTAATTACATAAATAACTAGACAACCATTTTATGAAATGAGAAATTTTCCCTGAGGTTCTATTTTAGTATGGTCAAAGGCCCTTCTTTCAGTCAAATAATTTGCTAGCTGTTATCAGCAAACCATAATTCTCCCATTATAGTAATATTCATTTAATTTAAATTTTATTATTATTATTAAATTTCTAGGTAGAAATGTAAAGCTTCAATTAGTCATTTACATCTTTGTTCAAACATAGTTACAGGACCTGTACTCCTCTGAACCACCAGGTCTGCCTACCTCACCTGAATTTGACTGAGTGCATTTCTCTCTGACACCATAATTCCAGGCCTACTAGTATTTTCTCATATGTAAAAATTAACTTAGCATTTTCTTGCCTTAATTTTATGTAACATGCTCCTTAAATTATCCTTGGCTAAGTGCAATAAAGCTTTACCTAGGCAGGTCTGGCCAAGATGAGGCCACACTCACCATAGTGCCTGGTCTAGGGAGATGGTTCTTATAGGAGGAAAAAGTCACCAACATATTTATCTTCTCCAGCCCCATGCTGCAGAAGCTTTATTTTAGGAAAATACAACTGAAATAGATGGGGTTCCCTTCCTCCACCCAGCCTCTACTTGGTACAGCAGAAACTCTACTGTAGACATGGCAGGCCAAGGACATTGGGCCTTGATTGTTTTCACCCCATCTGACTCTAAGCATAGCAGTTCCAGGACAGGAGAAGATTAAAGATTACCATCTCCACTCAGTGCCACACTAATAAAACAGAGGTATCGCCACAATATAGGCAGGCCCCTGTACACACTCTAATTCTGGTAATCCGTGGTATAGAGAATCTTCCCAGGGAGAGAGGCAAGCTGTAAGAACAGAGTTCTGTAGTTCTCTCACAGAAAATAATTTGTTTAAAAAGTTTTAGGAAAAGCCGATAGGCAAATGGCTACTAACTATATGAAAAAAAAATTGTCTTCAGCCCTTTAATTTTTTAAGCTTGGGTTCATATAGGTTTTTCTAAATTGACAATTGATATAAAGTTTTCATGGGCTCTTTTAAAATTGCTATCTGTTGCATTTTTTTTCTTTATGGGTAGTTCACAATATTTTGTATCTCAGCATATCATAATTTTTTAAATAAAACAATATTTGTAATACTGCATTGTTTTGACTCAGGGTACTGACCACCTTTGTCCAGGAGCTATAGCTGGTGCTTTTTGTTTATGTATTTATTTAGTTAATTATCTGAATGGAAAAATTCTGCATGACTTGTCTCTCTGGTGAGACAAGACCTTAGCAGTGT
Organism: Galagoides demidoff; assembly: GCA_963574575.1. Lineage (NCBI taxonomy): Eukaryota > Metazoa > Chordata > Mammalia > Primates > Galagidae > Galagoides > Galagoides demidoff. The sequence goes on along the minus strand of CAUYQV010122214.1, from coordinate 22,907 downwards.
GTGGCTAGTGATAGCAGTGCATATTTTTGTGTTTTTATATTATATCTTTTGCTTGGTATTTTTAAGCTTCCATCACCCTGAGCCAGAATAACTTAGTAGTCTGGCAATAATTAGTCAGAGGCTGCACTTAAACACTTTGACCTAGTAACGCTCCACTCTTTGCTATTGGATATGCATGTGCATTGAAATATTCAAAGTTCAGACAGTTTTCAAGTCAGCTCCGAATTTACTTTCTCCCTTTGCAAGACCTTATGTTCAGCCAAGGTTGAGTTGATAATACAGGCCCTGTTAAGTCTCTTTTGAGTGTGTTTATATTCTTGGCCTTGAGTGCCACTTTTCAGATTACTACAGAAGCATACAAAAGTCCACTGGCAATGTTTTGTGCTCAGGATCTCTTTAATTTCTGGTTTATCTATTGCTTGTCCAAACCAGTGTCACTACGTAGACTCATTGCAGTGTTGACCTTACAAAATTGTAATGAGACTTACACTGTTTTGGACAATACATCTTTTTATCTTTTTCTTGTTTCTTTGTTTGGTTGTTTGTTTTCAATGATGTTCACATCAAGTTGACCCCTTCTGGCACTGAAGTTGCGTTTTTTCTGGTCTTCTCTGCCATGAAAGAATTAATATACACAGTTGCTTGGGGTGAAGTTCATATCAAAGACACACCAAAGACTCTCCCTATTCTTATGAAGGTGCAGCAAATTTTTATTGAATAAAAATCTCAATTTCTTTTATGCCTCTGATCAATTGGCAGACTTATTATTGTTTTTGATAATGTTGATCCATTTTATCACTGCATAAGGGAAAGGTTTGGTGAAGCATTTTATTCAGCCATTCCAGAAATCATATCTTTGGTTACTTCTGCTTTTGCAAAAGTTTCTCTCCCAATGCCTGCTCGTTGTGTCACGTGTATCTTTATTGCCAGAGATATAGATGCTGAAAATACATGACTATTTTGCCACTTACAAGCTTTTACTTAGGAAGCTATATTCTACTTTATTTAAAAATGAGAACTAAAATTAATTATGTGGAGGAAGCTGTGCATGTACGTAGGTATGATAAATTCATTATCTTAAGGGAATATTGGTAGCTCTTAGACATCTAGAAATAGGAAAATTGATACTAAGAATTTCCTATTGCAACCCTGTGATTAAATGGAGACATTCTCTAGCCCTTTTGACAGACACATCACTGCATTTAAAAAGGAATCCAGCATGAACACACAATTGACTGTGATTCAAATTTAAATCTATGTTCTGATAACCTTGTGATAATAATCAGATCATTAAGGCAAACTTCTCTACACATTTTGAATATGTAGAACTGTTCCCTTTGTAGGTATGTCTATTTATTTTTGATTCACTGGTTTCTGGGACATCAGTCAATATTTTTCACACGTTTAATCTGACTTTGCTTCGTTTGAGATTTACTATCGACTGCAAAAATAAAACTTCCTGATCTACATGTATAGTTTTTGGTGACCACCCACTTCATGGACCCATCTATCCAAGTGTAGCCTATAATTTAAAGATTCTAATAAGGAAATACATACATTTGCACATTATCTGGAATGGAAAATGTCCTTTCCCTGTCAAGGAAGCTTTATTAATTTCTTATGGCTGTCTTAACAAATTATAATATTAAAAACTCATGGCTCAAAACAACAGAAATTCTCTCATAATTCTTGAGGATAGATGTCTGAAAGCAATGTATTAATGCTGTTATGCTCTCCCAGGAGGTGGTAGGGGATAATAATTCCCATGCTAGTCTCTCAGCTTCTGATGTGACCAGTAGGCCTTGACGGTCCCCTAATCTCTGCCTCTGCTATCAGAAGGCCTTCCTGCCATGTGTTCATCTGTGTCTTTCCCTTCTCCCCTTCTGATAAAGAAACCTGTTATTTTAGATTAAAGGCTCACCCTGTTCCAGTATAAACACATTCGAACATATATCCCAATCACATCTTCAAAGAACACTGCCAAATAAGGTCACATGCACTATGTCAGAGGTTAGGATTTCCACATGACTTTTTAAGCAACATAATTCAAGCAACAACAGACGTCATTTTCTACCATTAAGGACACAGAGCACTAACAGTAGGGGAGAAAAGATAAGCACTCTTTGAACAATTTTAGTAATCAATGAAATAACAAAAGACTGTATACTGATCAGACCATCCTCAACACATTATGAATTTGTTATCTCCCTTAAAATAGTCAAAAACGTCTCTATTTATCATCCTTCATATGATGGGCTTCATCTTTTACAAAGCTGGTAAGAATCTCCAAATAAAATGTTACGTTATGTTGGAAAATGCTGTATTTTCCATTGCTCCTTATGCCAAGTAGACATTTATACGAATTACTTACATAAACAAAAAATGAACACCAAAATAACTATTTCTTTTGTTAAATGCTGAAGTTCTTCATGAATTAGAGTACAATTTTTAAAATCATTTTTAAAAGCCTTCTGCATAATCATAATTTACTAGTTTATTTTTTAACAGAAATAGGTCAATATCATTGATAGGAAAATCAATGTGTGTGTGTGAGACAGAGAGAGACTGCGTGTGTGCCTGCATGAAAGTCATAATCTCACTTCTACCATCCCGTTCTTCACAGAGAACAGTGATTTTGTTTGGAAACACTGAGAGTCTTATACAGTAAAGAATAGCCTGTGACTTTACCAATATAAGAAAGATGATTTCTAAATAGCTGACTATCCAACCATTTATTCCACCTGTTAACTTTATCTTGGAACATTTCGGAGAAAAAGAAAGCTTTGCTTTAGAAATGATTGGTCTTATTTTTTTCTTATTCTTTATTATTATGCTGTATCTCAGACTATAGCATTGTTTTCAGGATTCCAAGGTATTTAGAGTATTTCCTTGAGGATCTGTATATCTTGATAAAAACTACATATAACTGGACAATTACAAGCATCTTTCCAATAGTCACTTTAGCTTGGTAAAATTATTCAAGTAAATAAAATTTCAATGTCCTGTTCGTCTTCAGCAAAAACTTCATTCTTCATAAATTATGTCCTTTTCTCTTTGCTACTTCGTATGTTTTCCATTTTTATATCAAATGTAGACATATGTTGTGATTATCTTTATAATTTAGTTATTGATTTATTTTCCAACTTGAAAACAAGTTGTCCTTTTATTCTAGCTGTCACTTAGCTCTCTAAATGCTTATGTACACATTGATTTAATTGCTTTCTTGGGTACCATCCCAGATGACCACATTTTTTCTGGAATAGTTTGCCATAATTCAGGGACATATTCTAATCATCTACTCATGAGAGAAGATGGCACACAGAACTAAATGTTACCAGTGAGTGAATCATTGAGAATCCTAGAAGCGATGACACTATGGGAGAAAGGTGGCCAAGGGAATCTAGTAAAGATGATAAAGATTCCTTAGGTAAAGCATTTCGAAAAATATTAAATATTTTAAAATAATTCAGTTATCAATAAGTCAACATTTGAGCAAAGACTTGAAGGAAGTTGGGGCACAGCTAAAACATAGAAGCGCATAAAAAGTAGATGAAATAAAGACTCTGAGTCAGGACTGGTTCCAGACTCTCTGTTGACAGTGAGGAGACCAGAGTGACTGAAGAGGAAGAAGCCAGGAAAAACACACAGGGAACAGAGTGGGGGCCAGCTCCTGTGGGAATTTATAGCTATTCTTTAGATTTTTGGCATCTACTCTAAATGATGCAAGATTAGAATACTGGAAGTGTATCATGTTATTTCTATTTTAAAAGAATGATTTCCTCTTCAATATTACAAACAGGCTTTTAGAGATAAAGCAACTGATCATTCCAAAAAATGAAGTTAGAGATTATGGGTGGAAATGAAAGGTGTTCGGGATCTGGATATATTATAAACGCAGGACTGATGCATTTTGTCCTATGCTACAATAGGTATTGTTTTTATGATGTGGAGTATAAATAAAGAGGAGTCCCGGAGTAATGTGGTTGTGGTTGATGGAACTGCCATCACCTAGAGACGGAAGCATGAGATTAAGAAACTGGGATGACATCAAGATTTTAACTTTCAACACGTGACAATTTATATCTTGATCATTTACACACACATACATATACATAAAATATGAGTTTGGAGCTTAGGAAAGAGTAGATGGATGCAAACACATCTTGGATTTGTTTGTAAGCAGTTATTATTTAAAGCTCTTGGGCAGGAAAAGATCAGGGACAGGGTCAGTATAAACAAGAGGAGAAAAAGAATAAGAACTGCGCTCCCACGCACTTCAGTGTTAGCTTGGGTCACGGATAAGATAAGAAAGCTGCAGAGGAGCCGCCAGTGAGTGAGAAGGACGTAAAATGTAAAAAGCCCCATGAAGGAAACACATCCAGAAGGAAGGAAGAATGCATAATCTGGACTTGGACTAGGGGGCTCTGGTTATTTATTCATCTATAGATGATACCTGGGTAGGTAAAGTTAATCTACTATATCAAGAAGATGTAATGGATGTATCTAAAATCTGAAGTCGGAGTCTCTTTGGGGAAAGTTATATCTTGTAAAACCTCTATTTTGTTTCTTTGTTGCTGTCTCAAACAAGAGAACTTCTCCTGGCCTTTTTCATCATGCTTAATTTGAAAGTGCAAATTTAGAGAGAGAGCGGGAGCAATTTTCTATAAGGTGGAAATGATGTCTAAAACCCTCTATTAAGGATAAATGACATATCACAAACTGATGGCTTTGTTTGACAATTACTTGCATTGGAACTAGAAAATGTCCCAGGTGTTGACTGTAAATTGATGAGCAAAGCTGACAACCCCCTCACAGCAGGGGAGAAAATCGTATTAAGCAAATAATGACACAAAGATATTCTTAAATATATGATGCTTTATAGATTCTTGCTAAGATTGGACGGAATGAAGGCGCTATGAGGATAAAACTTGGGTAACGTCAAAATAACCCATCCTAAAATATTGACAATGAAATGGTAAACTTCAAGATCAGGGATAATTAGCCTTGAGATTATGGGCAGACTTCAAATGATTTGAGTCTGAAATTGCATGCAAAATCTTGTGAGTGTGTGCATAAGCGATTTTCCCCAGGCAATTAAGCTGATCGCTATCATCTATTGCCAAACAGTCCTCTAACCCCAAAGTTTATGAAAAATACTCTTCATGAATGCTAAAGTGCTATTTCAAACATCTTGCAGTTTCTAAATAGCCAGATGTTCGAAGCGCGAGAACACATATATGGATAATTGACTAAATTTCAATTTCATATGGATGTTTTGACAGTGAGTACTTTGTAAGAAATGCAAATTAGCTCATTAGTTTACAGATAAAGCAATTAATGCTGGAATATGACCAGACATTAAGATTCAAAAGACTGAATGAGGACTAAAATCTTCCTTCTTTGTAGGTGGATACATTTTGCTTAAGATTTTGTAAGGGACATAAAGTAAGAGAATAAAAACTTTAGTGGTATTTAATTAAAAATTCATTTTTTTAAAAGTGTTAGATTTCTTTAAAATCATATAAATGCACATTAACACATTGATCAATGTACTTCAGTTTGGGTTGTGGACAATTGTATAATAATTTTCAGAATTTTTAAGAGATTAATAAAACAAGAGAATACTTGAGACTCCATTGTGTTCTGTTTTCATCCCCAGCTCCTTACTAACGAGGAAGCAGAATATCTGCATTAATTTATTTATCAACGATTCTCTTTTACTTGTTTGTTATCTACATGCAATTGTAAGAGAAGAGACAACAGAAGCAAAGAGAGGCCACCTGTGGTTTCAGGCTCCCTTCTAATCTTAGTAGCTGCAGATTACCCCGTTACTATTCAATGTTAAAAATTATACAGGACTTTCATTTTTAGAGAAGGGTGACAAAGACTTCAAGGTCTCAATTCTGTTCAGTTTGTCTTCTGGACTGAACATTTCAGAGATATTTCTTTTTCTTCTCTTTTCTTTCTATCTTTTTTTTAGCAGTTTTTGGCAGTTTCCCCTCTGGTATATGGGACTGGTGTCCTACTCCGTTGAGTCAAGGGCGCCACCCCAGAGATATTTCTTTAATCTAAGGGTCTCCTATTCCTCCTCAAAGTTATAACCATCTTCATCCTAAATTCAAAAGATTACTGCATTCAAAATTTTATTTAGATCTCAACATTTTTTTCTTTTTTGAATGATATTTTCTGTACAACTACTTTACCTTTTTAATGTTTGGTGTATTCAAATTGGTATTTTTCAGAATGAGTCAAAGCTAGTGGTTTTTCACAAAAGCTGGTGCAACAGAACTAATGGGACTGGATATTAGTTGGGACAGAAGATTGGCCTGTAATTTTTCTTCAAAAATCATTTATTTGTTCTGTATGAAAATATGGACTTATCATTGGTCATACATTAGGAAAACCCATTTTATTCCTAATGAATTATGACCTTTAGTCAATGTAAAACAAAATAAAATAAAATGCAGGTGGAACATTGGCTGGGAGGGTGTGTAATGAGGGGCCACCCTGTTTGCGTCCTCCCTCTGGATCCGGTCATGGGACTTTAGTCACTTGTCTCAGGATCACTTTCCACCAAGACTTAACACACAGCAGTCAGCTAACCCTCAAAAAATTTTTACAAGTTATAGGAAACTCAGATAAAATTTATGATCATTTATTCTATTTGTTGGGCTACTTGATATCTTATATGTAATTTGTAAAGATTACCTTGTTACTGCAAAGCAAGAAAGCATTTAGCAGACACTGCCTAGTACTTATGTATATAATACAGTCTTTATATATATGTATATAATATAGATATAATATATATATTTTTAATATATATGTATATATATATATATATTTTTTTTTTGAGACAGGGTCTCACTATGTTGCCTTCAGTAGAGTGCCATGAAATCATTTAGCAGACACTGCCTAGTACTACAGTCTTTTTAAAATATATATATGTATATAATATATGTATAACATATATTTTATAATATATAAAATATAAAATATATTATATTTTAATATATGTATATATGTATTTTATATATATTTATATATGTGTGTGTGTGTATATATATATATACTTTTTTTTTAATTTGAGACAGAGTCTCACTATGTTGCCCTCAGTAGAGTGCCATGGTGTCACAGCTCACAACAACCTCAAACTCTTGGGCTCAAGCAATTCTCTTGCCTTAGCCTCCCAAGTAGCTGAGACTACAGGTGCCCGCCACAACACCCGGCTATTTTATGTTGCAATTGTCATTGTTAGTTAGCTGTCCTGGGCTGAGTTTGAACCTGCCACCTTCAGTGTATGTGGCTGGTGCCATAACCACTGTGCTACAGGTGTTGAGCAGAGTCTGTATATTTTTATAAGGAAAGATCAAGTTATTATAGCTAGTTTATTAAAAAAAAAGTTTCTTAATATTTTACTGTGTAAGACAGACCAAATTCGGCATATTTTAGCTTTTGTATCTTTTATTGAATGCATTTTTATTCAAATCATTTATGTGAAATGTATAAACATTTTTAAAAAGTGTTCAGAGGGAAATATGATGTAATAAAAGATTAAGTAGTGGTGTCTTACATATTTTGAACATTTCAATCATTTTGTCAATGCATGAATATAAATTTCACTATAGCTATGTTCCTTATCTTAAGAATAACTAAATCATGAATGCCTCTTTCTCACTGAGAGATCCAGATTTGCGTACCTAAACTCATTTGGGATTTACATGCGTACAGAAGGTCTGGAACACACTCTAAATGATTCATAGTGAGCAGCCTGGCTCAGGCGACTGTATTTTTCCTGATTATATCTCTAAAAATGTAGTGCTTGTCTATTGACTCACAGTTTGATGAGGAGAGAACATGATTGGAGCATTAATTATAAATGATGTTAAAAGAAAACAATATAAAAATATGAAAAATCCTTCACATTTTGTTGACAATGGAGAAAGGCATAAATTTCATTATTTGTGTGCTGCATTTTGCAAAATCAAATCCTTGCAACCCTGTAGCAAATTATTTGCAGGAGCATATCCGTAACATCACACAGATCTCTCTGGTGGAGGCCCTTGTAAAGGATAATCAGTATTGAGAGATCTTTCAGCTCTCTACATGCAAGCTTCAGAGTTATCTTCATGTAATATTCTTATGTGCTTCAATCATTTCTAGAAGTTCTTTTGAGTTACCACATTCTAGAGAGAAATAGTCAAGTGCATTTTTCCCAAATACAAACTGAAAACATAGTAAGAGTCACCGAAGAGTTACCATTAATAGGCTACAATTTCCCTTTAGGTTTAGGAGTTCAGGAAACACTTTAGCCGCAATAGTTTTATCTCAATGTGGATATGGTAAATGTTTATTGTTTTGAAAGATTAGTAGTTTTCATCTATCCTTCATGATTGGGGATCCAAAATGTACACAAAATGATATCAAGTGTTAGCTTAATATAATTAAAATCTGTTTAACCTTAGAGGTCTCATCCTGTACATCTGGATTTCTCTATATTTAGAGGAAGGATTACACAAATAGCAAAACATAATTTACAGATTAGGAGTGATAACTCTGTCTGTGGATCCTGACATGGCCTCTTGTTAGTATATTCATGTTTCTGTTTTCTTTTATGTGATGGGTCAGTCAGGTGCCACTGAGACAGCAGGTTCAGGAAAACAACATTTGCGATGTTCACAGGTTCCAGAAACAGGAGGCAGGGCATGCCATGTAGGATCACATGGGGCAAGCTCAGGCCTGGCAGGAAGCAGGAGACAGGAGTGAAGAGAATGTCCAGCACAGAGCCTGCATTGACTTTTTTGCAGGAAAGTAGGCAGGGGAGAGTAAATGTTTCAGTATTTGCCTGGTGTGAAAACTTCCAGAGGGCCTTGGGATGTAGGGATTGTCACTAGGCTATAGATGTGATGTCTAGTGGCCTAGAACCTGGTGCTAGACTGAGTAAACAAATGAATATTGTTTTCTGCCACATAGTGGCCACATAAGCAAGGTGTGACTCTAGACTGGCTAGATGGCACACCAAAGGCAGACTCCCTGGGAGCCCTTTGCTACCTCTAAGAATTGGCCAGGCCCCAGGGAAGGGGAAGTCTTTCCTCAGCCATAAAAGTTTTTAATATGAGATATCATCTAACACCAGTAAGATTAGCCCATATCCCAAGATCCCAAAATCACAGATGCTGGAGTGGTTATGGAGAAATGGGAACACTTCTACATTGCTGGTGGGATTATAAACGAATACATTCCTTTTGGAAAGACAGCTGGAGAACATTTGAACTAAAAGTAGACCTGCCATTTGATCCTATAATTCCTCTATTAGGTATATATCCAGTAGACCAAAAATCACACTACAATAAAGATATTTGTATCAGAATGTTCATTGCAGCCAAATTCATAATTGTTAGGTCATGGAAGAAGCCCAAGAGTCCATCGATCCATGAATGGTTCAATAAACTGTGGTATATGTACACCATGGAATACTATGCAGTCATTAAGAAAGATGGAGACTTTACCTTCTTCGTGTTTACATGGATGGAGCTGGAAAATATTCTTCTTAGCAAAGTATACCAAGGTTGGAAGAAAAAGTATCCAATGTACTCAATCCTACTATGAAACTAATTTATAGCTTTCATAGGAAAGCTATAACCCAATTTTAGCCCAGGAATATGGGGAGAAGGGAGAGAGAGGGGAGGGAAGGTGAGAGGGTGAGTGGAGGAAGGATTATTGGTGGGATCATGCCTATGGTTCATCCTATAAGGTACATGTAAATCTCTCTAAATGTAGAATATAAATGTCTTAACACAACTAAGAAAAAGACATGAAGGCTGTGTTAACCAGTTGGATGAAAGTATTCCAAATTTTATACAGAAACAGTACACTGTACACCATGATAGTATTAATGTACACTGCTATGATTTAATAATAAAAAACAATATGTTGAAAGTTCATACTACACAAAACATTAAAAAATATATAAACAATAAATTTGTGACATTTAAATATTCTAGAAAAGGAATAACGTGAAATTGGTCTTAAGACAGGAAATGGTCTATTTCCTCTTAGAAATGACATCTTTCTTCCATGCAGCAACAAAGAAAAGAAAAAAAAAATTAGAGGAATAAAAGTAAAATTCAAGATAAATATCACAGAGAAAATAATAAACAATTCACTTCCAAATATTTAAAAAGGAATTTAAATAATAATGGGCTGACTTTTTCCTAAATATTCATTAAATCAATGTGTAGTGATAGTCTAAATTTCAAAAAAACGTGCAATATGAATTAACCTTACACCTGAATCTTCTGATTTGTCTATCTTTATTCTACTTGTTAAAATGACAAATGTTACATTAAACAAGCCATTCTCATTTAACTGTTTAGTGTTTTAAGGAAAATGCAGTGACAAAAATACACATTTCTTTATTTTCATGAACAATTGGAGAAAGATTGAACTCTCTATTACAAAACAAAAATGAAAACAAAGACCAAACAACTACAAAAACAAACTGCAACAATTTCCTCACAAGATTTTCAAACCAGAAATGAATAGATTATTAGATTTCAAGAAACACAGAATATGCAATATACATGTTGCTGTTTATTTAGTTTTAAATTCTCTGTAGTATATTTGGGAAAAAATATATAAAAAATACATAAAATCATATACCTTTATATTATTATGTATTCTTGTTTACATTTTTTTGTTAACTAATAGTATAAACTTACTAAATTTAGTTTTATTTAGAATTGTACTGTTGCTTGTATGTAACAATGGAACAGAAATGACTATGGTGTTGAACAGAGCTAAGTCAGTAGGAAGAGCCATCACTTTTTCTTTCTTAAGATTTAATTCTAATCATAGAACTGAACCATTCTTTAACTCTCATATACTCTTCCCCATAATGTTCATTGGGAAAAGATAAATAGCTTTCTAGGACATCTTATTTAGGGTTTAGTTCAGAACCTATTCTCACAACTATGAATTTCTACAGCAATTTAATTCAGCTCTGAACCTTGTATTCTAGATTCTTGAACACTCTAATATTCTGTCTCACAGTACAAATTTAAGATACAGGTTCGCGTAATGTTCTTAGAGAATACAGAAATAGTATAGTCCTTTAATCATAGTTCAGAAATTATTTTCTAATTAAGACTATTAAGTCTAAGAAATTTAATGCATTGGAGAAAGATTGATGATTATTTTTCTTTTTTTAATATTGTTTTTTAACTAAAAATAATAATTGTGTATATTCATGGTGTGATGATTTGATATTTGTTCACTTTTTGGAATAATTCAATCAAGTTAATAAACATACTTCTCACATCACTTACTTATAATTTTTATGATGAGTATATTTAAATGTAATCTTCAAGCAGTTTGAAATACACATTATTAAAGTCACCATCCTGTAAACTATCATTGCAGATTTTTCCTCCCATTTAGCTGGAATTTTGTGCCCTTTGACCAACATCTTCTCTTTCCCCGTCCACCTCTCCCCAGCCACTATTCTACTGTCTACTTCTGTGAGTCTGATGGTTTCAGATTTCACATGTGAGAGCATGCAATATTTGTGTTCATGTGCCTGGCTTTTATTTCACTTAGCATAATGCACTCCAGATTTATCCACGTCATTACAAATGACAGAACATACTTTTTTTTTTTTTTAGGCTGAAGACTTTAACACTGAACCTTTTTACCCACTCTTCCATTAACGGGCCCTTAAGTTGTTTTCCTGTCTTAACTATTGTAAATAACACTGCAATAAACAAGAGTGTGCAGGTATCTTCCCGAGTTATTTATTTCATTTCCTTTGGATAAATACCCACCAATGGGATTGGTAGATCCTAGATCACATGGTAGTTGTGTCTTTTTTTTTTAGGAGCCTCCATACTGTTTTGCATAATGGCTGTATCAATTTACAAGCACATTAAAAATTCACAAGGGTTCCCTTTACTTCACATTCCCTCCAACAACACTTGTTACAATTTGTCTTCTTGATAATAAACCTTCTTACTGGTCTGAGGTGATATCTCATTGTGGTTTTAAACTGCATTTCCCTAATGATTAGTGATGTGAAGCATTTTTTCAGGTGTTTTTTTCTTTGCCATATGTATGACTTTGAGAAATATCTTTTAAGGTCCTTTGCCAGTTTTTCATTCTGGTAATTTGTTTTCTTGCTATTGAATTATTTGAGTTGCTTACGGAATTTGGATATCATCCCCTTACCAGATGTATGATTTGTAAATATTTTCTCCCAATCCAGTATTGGGTCTTCATTCTAGCTATTCCTTCTGTTTGATATTAATTATTAGGCAAAATAAAATGGATTCAAGATAAAAAGCAAAAATCAGATAAGCAAGTACAGTCACCTCTCAGTATCCATGGGAGATTGGTTCCAGAACCCCTACCGATTCCAAAATCTGTGGGTGCTCTAATTCCTTGTATAAAATTGTATAAGATATACTCATCTTCACACATACTTTGAATCATTTCCAGATTACTTATGATACCTACAATTGCAATTACAGCAATATAAATGCTATTTAATTAAACATACTATGTTGCATAAGGAATAATGACAAGAATAAAAATTTCTGTACATGCTTAGTAGAGACGAAATTTCTTTCCCAAATATTTTCCATCTGCAGTGGTTGCATCAGTGCATGAGGAACGCACATATATGGAGGGCTGACAGTATTGATCATGTAATCCTGTTGTGAGAGCAAACTATATGTAAAGTAAAAGGTAAAAAGTGACAATTAATTAATTTATGTATTATCTAGGAAAGTCAATATGGAAATTTTAATCTTATTAAGAAGATGAGATACAAAAACCAGAAAGTAAATTTTTAGTTTTATGTTCTTGACAATGAGCAATTTTAGGGCTCCTAGGTAAGTTTCAATGGTTCTGTGAGGCAAGAAAATTGTTTAATTCAAATATTGGTACCTCTACCTTGGTCACTTAAAATGATTTCAAATTTTCAAACCCTCAAAGTTCTGTCCTGAGCTGATTCTGAATATTATTATCGGGTGTCCTCAAGTGCTAAACCCAAGGCATGCCCTTCGCCTTCCATATACCCACAAGTACATGAACACACTGACATCATATACATAAATACCTACGTGCACAAAGGTACATGCTCAAACTCACAAGTTTTTAGAGAGACAGCTGTCTGTTGTCAGTGATAACAGATTTAAGTAATAACAATAGACTGTATTAGATTTTACTTAAACTGATAGTTTCTATTTTTATGTGTATTAATATGACAAAGATATTCCAAAAAAATATATCTCCAAATAAAATTCAGCACATTAAGAAAAACAGTAGTAATCTTAATAAACCAAATCAGGGCTGGGTATAGTGGCTCATGCCTATAATGTCGGCTCTCTAGGAGGCCAAACTGGGTGGGTTGCTGGAGTTCAGGAGTTCCAGACTAGCCTGAGCATCAGTGAGACCCCATCTTTACTAAAACTGGAAAGAATTGTATAGCCTGCCATTGTGGCAGGCACCAGTAGTCCCAGCTACTTGGGAGGCTGAGGCAAGAGGATCACTTGAACCAAAGAGTTTGAGGTTGCTGGGAGTTATGATGCCACAGATCTTTACATAGGGCCACAGAGTGAGACTCTGTCTAAAACAAACAAAGACAATCAAAACTTTTCTGGTAATATGAAGCTTTGGAGAATGTATACACTTAAATATAAAATACAAGAATATGAGACGGTGTTAAGCCTTAAATGATTACTTATTTTATTCAAAATTATCAATATATGTTTAAAGTCATTATCCATAGCTTATTAAGCTATATATCAAGCCAATTTATCTGATTATTTCAAATGTTTTCTCTTTCTCTTTTGTATTTTGTTTTTAAATTATATTTCCTTAATAAAATCAACAGGAAAGAGGTAAGGTCTGTGTTTTTTTTTTTTTAATGAATCCATACATATACGAATCTCAGGGCCTGGCAGAAATGATTTTTATGATTTACTATCCAGAGCTTCCTATTTATTATTTTAGACAGCAAAAGCACTATCTTTGAGCACTAAATGACAATTGTTAACTAAGTGTAAAAGACCGTACCAAAATTTCCTATCACATTTACATCTTCGAAAAGTGAATGGAAGAGGGAATGTACTTTCTGCCTCTTTGTATTTAAACCTATGCTAGAAATGCGTCTCCTCTTTGAGATTAAAAAGAAACACATAGAGTCCAAAATTGTCGTTAATCTTGTATTAGAATTCAGGATTTATATCTAAAAGTTTTATGTGAGTTTTCATCCTATTTCCAAACCATTTTGTCCAAAATAGGTGAGACAGTTTATTGATGAAAATGCAAATGTTTGCTCTGTCTTGTATGTGAAAGGTCAAGGCAATTTTCTATCAGCTTCTACAAAATATTTTACTTCAAATAAATCCCTTGCTTAATATTGTATTGCAATAGATTTGTTTTTAAGTTTTATTTTGTAGAAATTTGCCCTTTCGAGTTTAACTTGTCCTAAGAAATCACATGTTGTGTCTTCTCCTGAATAGTAAAATGTCAGAGGTGGCTGTGAACACCATCATAAAACCTGACTCTTCTGGTACAACTCAGACAAGCGTCCAGACTTACATGTGCTTATCGTATTTGAATTAAACATCCAATGTTTCATCAATTATGAGCCAAAAATTAGTTTACTTTGATATGCCGTATGTGATATTATGCCTACAGGGGCATTAGATATGCTCTTAAATTTTAAGGTAGCAAATATTTTGATTTTGAATAAGCATAGTTGAAGTGTTTAATAAAATGCCATAAATTTTAATACACATTTGGTAAGAGTTTACTATTAAAAAAACTTGAAAAGTGCTTATAATGATCCTATTATGTGTGGGGTGCTGTTTGTTTGAACACAGTGTGCACTAATTGCTCAGAGAAATGAGTATAATAAACAGAAGAATAAGAAAACGACGGTCAATAATGAATACTCAATTTTCACTATGAAAGTATAGGACTTTTACCTTATCTGTGGCTTTGCTTTCCATAGTTTCAGCCACTTGCAGTCAACCACTGTCCCAAAATAAATATAAGATAGTTATTGCAGTATACTGTTTAATTGTTCTATTTTGTTATTAGCTATTGTCTCTTTACTTGCCTAATTTATAAATTAAATTTTATCCTTGGTTCATATGTATAGGGAAAAGCAGTGTACAAGAGCTGACAGGTTCATGAACTCATCCTAGAAAAAGGGCTATGCCCCTCATTTCTGATTACGTGTGCCACCGTCACCTGTGGAGTACTCCCCTGGGGAAGCTAGGGGTTACACCAGTGGCTAGCTGCCCTTCAAAGCAAATGTGTAGCTCTTTTTCTGGAACGGTCATCAGAATTTTCATCATATTACCCTTGATGGCATCAAAATGTCTTCTTTTTGATATTTCCTTTATCTGTGGGTAATGAATAAAGTCACTGGGGACCAGATCAGGTGAGTAAGGAGAGTGTTGCAGTACAGATATTTGTTTACTGGCTAAAAACTCCCTCTTGGCAGTGCAGCGTGAGATGGTGTATTGTCATCAAAAGCCATGAGTTGTTGGTGAGAATTTCAGGTCATTTTCATCTGACTTTTTCATGCAGGCTTCTCAGCATTTCAAAATGGGAATCTTGGTAAACTGTTTCCTCAGTTGGTACAAATTCATAATGGATAATCTCTCTGATATCAGAAAAGGCTCAGCAAATCATTTGGACTCTTGATTTGGACTGACAGAACTTTTTTGGTCATGGAGAACTGGCTGACTTCCATTATGCACTTTGACACTTTATTTCAGGGTCGTGTTGGAACACCTGTGTTTCATCACCAGTGATAACATGGCTGTAAACATTGTCCTACATCTCTAAAAGGTTTTGGCAAGCTGTGACTCTCCTTTCCCTTTGTCCATTGGTGAGCTCCTTCGGGAACATTTTTGCATGTACCTTTCTTTCTCATGCCAAGATTTTCAGTTGAAATTATCCTTGCTTTTTCTTTTTCTTTTTTTTAATTAAATGATAGCTCTGTACATTAATGCAATCATGGGGTACAGTGTGGTGTTTTCATATACAATTTGAAATGTTTTCATCAAACTGGTTAACAGCATTCATGTCATTTTCTTAGTTATGTGTTTAGACATTTATATTCTACTCTAAGATTCACTTGTGCCCTTGTAAGATAAACCATAGAAGTGATCCTTCCAATCCCCCTCTGTCCACCCAACCCCCCTTCCTCCTCCCTCCTCCCCATATTCTTAGGCTATAATTAGGTTATAACTTTCATATGAAAGCAATAAATTAGTTTCACCAATGTTACCTGGAAAGTCCCTGAGGAGGGGCCTAGACAAAGAAGCCTCTAACTGGGGCCCTGAACATGCAGCTTCCAACCAGCCAGTTGAGGGGTTATTCTCAAAGCCTGGAGATGGGGAGTCACCTTCAAAGCCTTTGTCCTCACTTTTTCTTTATCGATGCTTCTCATTGTCAGCTGATGATTTTGATACACAATTAGACAAATTTTTGCATTGGTTTCATCGGTTCTGCTCGTTACTGGCCACTCTATCCGTCTTCATCGGTGACACTTTGTCTCCCCACAAAGAAAAGTTTAGTCTATTTATACACTGTCATTTTTCTACATGTTTATGCTCATAAGCTTGGACTAACATGTCCCTGATTTCACTACTTTTCTTGCCAAGTTTAACAATAAATTTAATGTTTCTTCATTGCCCTAACTCAAATTCTTGCAATGGTACACAAAAGCATGCAAAAACAAAGCCACTCAGCAAGACACTGCCACATGTCACCACAAACTCAGTTATAAGACATTGTTCTATTAAATTATGAAATCTTACTAAGCTGTGTGTACAGTGCTGCTAGGGTATAACACAGTAACAAGTTTGGAAATGTTATTGTCAGACTTTCATATATAGGGTTTGGTACTATCTGTGGTTCCAGGCATCTCCTGGGGAGTTTTAGAACATATCCCTTGCAGAGAAGAAGAGATTATACCATGGTATCCTTATTATCATCATTTAAATAAGTGAACTGAAGCTTTTGCTGGGCATTTCCAAGATGTAAAGACTTAGCCTGCCTTAAAGTTCATATGCAATAAAAATTATTCTCATGTTAGATTATGACATAATCATAATCATTGTCATCATGAAAATGGTACTAATGCTAGATAACTATTTATTGAGAAAATATATTTATGGGAAAGTACATAGAGATTTATACACATTATGCTATACTCCTTTCACTAAACCTTGGAAATAGATCTAATTACAACCTACATTGTATAGTCATTTTATAATTTACCATAAATGGTCAATTTGATACATCATTTAGATCTGACTCAAAGACACCTGAAATCCAATAAGGTATACATTTAACACAGAAAGTAGGAAGAACAATAAAGGGTACTTTGAAAGACATTTTCAGTCTCATCAGCTGTGGTTGATACTCTTCAATAACTTAGTGCATAACAGACGACTGAATGCTGTCCTCCATTTACAACATGGACCCATTAGAATGGTTACAGAAGTCCTTATATCAGGTGTAGTCACTACTTCAAGAAACACCCTGATGATAATGTCCATGTGTAGGGGATGCCAAGAGCCAGATGACATCTGAGCAAGATGATCTGCAGCTGAGGCATGGACCTCGGACCATTCATCCACAGGTGTTCCTTGTGGAAGAAGAGCCCGAGCCTTCACACGTAGTCATTTATTAATTACTCCCCTCACCTGGTGTTGTTCTGTCTCAATAAAAGGCTGGTGCGGTGGTTGCTTGGGGCTACCCTGCAAGTAAGGGCTAGCCCGTCTCTCACAAGCTTATACTTCTAATCTGTGTCATGCCTGGTTCCCTATTGCGAGGATCGAGACCAGGGCCTTAGGAGCCATATGGGTCACGACATCCATGGAGGCAGACTTCCTTACCTGAGATGCTACTTTCACCAGTATGTTCACCCCTGATGATTATATCCTTTGGAATGCAGAGATATTTGTGAGCATTTTTTTAAGGTTTACTGTAGGGTGAAGAAGAAAGGTCTCAATTCAGAACTGAATTCCACACACTAATAAAACTCTTTTTTACTTCTTTTCGTGCCAATGAACCAAGAACCAAATAACTGATCAACAGACAAAAACAAGTGTTAATAAACCTGGAACAAAAATCAAATAAGCAGAAATAGTCTAGTCACTTTCCTATTTAACTAAATGAGTTTGCTTCAGTGCAACTAGAAAAACAAAGCATGGGGTAACTTCCACATTAGAGTCTGAGTGAGTTATGCTGCCACACAATTATTCCCTCTACTGACCCTTCAGAGAGATAGCTCTTTCTATATGCTGGTCCTGAGAGAGATTTGAAATTAATCTTAGCTGAGTATGTTTCTATTATTAGTGCCTTTGAATCTATCATAAATTCCACTGACACCTGTCAGAATAACTTGCATAATCATAGTTAAACATACATAATTTGATGTCTAATTATAATACTTTCTTTTCCATTAAAATGTCTGCAAATGAAGAACAGAAATCTAGCCCATCATGAGTAACTGAATATGTGTCTTTATCTTCCTGTACCAGTTGAAAGACTCTGAAATGAGAATATTTCCATAGAAGAATGCAAATAAGAAAATGTGTTATTAGCGGAACAAAGCAATAAGAAATTAAGACACAAAGTAGCTAGAATTAGATTACTATAAAAAAGAATATCGAATACCTGTTAAAGAAATCTAGGTGAAAACCAGGATAGCAGAAATTGCAGATTCCGCAGGTTAATTCTTGAATGGTTTCAGGGCTAAGTCTGGAAAAGGGAATATGATGTGAATCTTCAATACAGTTATTAAATCAGAAATCAGTTTGTAAAAAATGGTGTTGTTCCTGATTCTTGGCATAGTTGACTTCAGGGTGTGCTCTAAGGCTGGAAGCTAATGAGAGATGACGTAAAGCTCTGTCCGAAGACACTGCCAGAACCTGGGGGTCTGTGGAAGGAATGACACTGTGCATGTAAAGAAATTGCAGCTTACTTAGCAGATGAACTTTCCAATCAGGAGACCCATTTGATGCAGCAATCCTACTGCTGGGTATACACGTACCTTGCATGAGGTTGGTGCCAGGTAGGTTCACACTAGACGCATTCAGACCGAAGAAGATCTGTACAGCTGAGGACAGGTCTGACAGGCCTTTATTCAGCTCACAATGGCTAGCAGGCAGGCATAAGAAGTTCACTTAAGAGGGAGGTCTGGTACACTTGCATGTCCAAGGGTAACAGTAGTGGCAGAATGCC
This sequence comes from Galagoides demidoff, assembly GCA_963574575.1. Classification (NCBI taxonomy): domain Eukaryota; kingdom Metazoa; phylum Chordata; class Mammalia; order Primates; family Galagidae; genus Galagoides; species Galagoides demidoff. The sequence continues at coordinate 3,635 of CAUYQV010122214.1, read as the reverse complement.
AAACTGTAATCACACAGTCGTCATACAGTAGTCATATAAACTTGACATCATTGAGCACAGTTACGGCTATAGTTATGGCTTTATAGGGAAGGCATGATGCCTTCCAGTGGAGCTGCGGGCAATAACGTCCAATGATTTTATTTTGCCCTACTATCTGCAAAAGCAAAAAGGTCATTTTATAAAAAGGACTCCTGAACTCCAAGGTTTATAGCAGCACAGTTTACAATCAATCACAAAGACATGGAAACAAAGCAAGTACCTGCCAATGTGTGACTAGATCAATACAATGTAATAGATGCACTATGAGGTACTACTCAGCTATGAAAGAAAATGATGCTCTAGGATCTTTCTTTAAACAACCTAGAAGGAACTGGAAACTGTTTCTCTAAGTGAAACATCATAAAAATGGAGAAACAATTAGGTACTGAATGCCAAATTGAAACTAATCAATCAACACTTAAGTGCACATATTTAAGTGAGATTTACTTTCTTGAAGTAAATCTCAAGAAAATTAAGCTGAGGGTAGGGAGAAGGAGGGCAAGGGTACATAGGGTACATTCACACCCACTGGTTATAGAGCACACGGTCTAGGCGAAGGGCACACTTATGTATAACTTTCACTCAATCTGTTCAAAAAAAAGTTTGTAAACAAAACACATGTACCCCTGCCAAATATTCTAAAATACAAAAAAGAGACCTAGTTCTCCATAGATTCAAAATAAAATACTCCTTGGCCCAATTAGCTACCTCTGATTCTTTCTTTCTAATTGCCAAGGAACTATATAATTATAATATATATTTTATATATATTATATATCCAGTACACGTACATACATATAGTATACATACACACACTCATATTCATGTCCTTGTTATTTCATAGACAATACATGGTTTTTAAAAGTTAAGACAACTTACAAAGGAAAATGTGTAATAATACAAATAAAAATAATCCAAAACTGAAAATACACACAAGAAGGACAACATGAATATAATTTTATATATAACAATTTTCATATTTGAGATGTCAAAATGGAATGTTTTAGATAATTCTTGTTACATTAAAGCCAGTATGCTGTCTGCAATGTGAGGATCTGGTACAAGGCAGGAGAAGAGTTTCTTCACATGAATATAGCCAGGCCTCGTTTCTGACTTCTAGCCTCCCGAACTCTGTTGTGCACAAGGTTAGAAAACCACCTTGAGGAAAAAAAGAGTCTAGAAGAGGGGAAAGAATGCTATATGATACACTGGAAACAGCCTGTACATGCCACTCTCGAAGATAGAATTGCAAATTGCAGGAGGATACACACCAAAGATGGGAAATGACAGGGGGAGTCCACATAGCAGGGTACCTATGGGATGCATCCGCCTGTGGGGAAGGATTGGAAAAGAGAATGGCTGGTTGCATGTTTTCCCCATGGACACTGGCTGAAGGTGTGTTCCCTCCTACACACTCCTCTGGATTGATCAAGTAGCTAGTTGGAGTTTGTGCAGTGATTCGGCTTCAGAAAATGAACATAGCGGGGATTTTGTGGTTTTCATTTCCTGGTTGCTACAACAGATACCATGCCAACCTCTCTGCAGGTACAGAACACTAGGTCTACATGGGACCTAGCTTTGCTACAGCCACCACTGCATTGCCCCAGCCAGGCAGAGAAGGTAGCAGAGAGAATGGATGCTTTTATGCACCCCATAACTGACAGCCAAGTATGCCACCCTGATAGGGAGGATTTGAATAGAACAAGTGTAACAGATACAACCTAAGGAGCCCTGCAACTACTGCCTCCACCTCCATCCAGGAAACCTGGGTAGGAAGAAAGCCCTGGCCGCTCAATTGGTCTGGCCATACAGGCCTGCTTCTTTGACACTCGAGCTATCACTTGAGTGAGTGATAGTAGTGTGAATCTACCAGCTCTCATGCTGCTGCCCAGCCCCAGAGCTCTGCCCCTGAGATCTAGTAATCAGGCCCCCTAATCCCCATTTCCAATGCTCCCATTGACCTCCAGGTAGGAACAGTCCTAATGGTACAACACATTGCTGGGCATCCAGTAACAACCTCAAGCTATCATCACAATCTATACTGGTTGGTGTGAACACCTGTAGCCTTGACATCCACAACCAGTACCTAGAAAGCATGACCCAGATTCCATTGTCACTGCTTCTGGAGCACATGGTCAGAGCAATATTCTTCAATGTCAGCATTTTCGGAGAAGGACTCATACAGTCCCTAACTCAACCTTGAACAGCAGACTGGGAAACAAACCATCTCTCTGCATCAGGAACATTCAGCACTGGCTTGGACTATTACAACCACAGAAGACTGTGATGAAACAGGAGAATAGCTATGTTACGGCCTAAGGGTGCATTGATATCAGGTCAATTCTCTGTAGTAGGACACAAAAACATTATCTAGGGCTCCTCTCTTACACATAGAAAGAGAATTTTTGGCAAAGTAGAATGGGTTCTCTACAAACTTATCAGCTCTGGGCTGAGAGAAAAGCCATTCAGATGAGAAGAAACCAGCCCCCAAATTCTGACAATATAAAAACCAACATAGTTCAACACCCCCAAAGGATCACAAGAGATTTGTAGCCAAGAATCTCAACCACAAGGATATTATCCAAATTCAGAAATAAAACTCAGAATATAGATGGCAAAAAAACATTAATAGATTTGGGGGGGAAAGTAGAAAACCAAAACAAGTAAGTCAAAAAAATGTTTCAGGACATGGATAAAAAAAATGAAAAACTTATTACAGAGACAGATGACATAAGAAATCTAACAAACTCAAAGATATGAAAGAATCATTTAGGGAGTGAGAGAATAAGGCCCAGAGCTTCAACAATAAGCTAGATCTAAAAGAAGAAAGAATGTCAGAGTTTGAAGGTTGGGCTTTTAAACTGACAGAGTCAGTCAAAAAAGAAGGGGAAAAAAGGAGAATGAATAATCACTCAGAGTAAAATGAGAATATATGGAATGAACCAACATACAAATTATAGGTATCCTTGATGGAAGATAAGCAAGGGCAAAAAGCATAGAAAACTTATTCAAGGGAATTATTGAGGAAAACTTCCCTGGTGTCACCAGAGATTCAGATATTCAAATACTTGTTGATCATCAAGTACTAGGAAGATTCACAGAAAATAGGACATACCCAAGACGCACAGTCATCAGGTCAACTTTAAACATAAGAAACTAAAGTAGGTTCAAAATTAATTCAAAGAAAGTGAATAGAAAAAACATAAGAAAAATACAGTAATTATATGAAGATGAATAAAAATTTTGTAGATGATAAAAAATACCAATGTTTAAGCCTAGTAAATTTCATGCATGGATACAAACCATGGTAAAAGATAAATGAATTAAATATTAAACATTATAAATGAAAATAGGCTATATTCACAAATTTAGAGGTCATTAAACATAAGTGAATTGTATACTATAATGAAATTTCATTAGCAATTTCTTGAAAAATGAAGAGTATACATTTATTTTATTTTTTTTTTTGAGATGGAGCCTCAAGCTATCCCCCTGGGTAGAGTGCCATGGCATCACAGCTCATAGCAACCTCCAACTCCTGGGCTCAAGCGAGTCTCCTGCCTCTGCCTCCCAAGTAGCTGGGACCACAGGCGCCC
>CAUYQV010122213.1:0-18680 GCA_963574575.1 Galagoides demidoff | reverse complement strand
CTTCTGGGGTACAGTGTGGGGTTTTCGCATGCAATCCGAAATACTTCCATCAAACTGATCAACACAGCCTTCATGTCATTTTCTCAGTTATAGTTTTAAAACGTTCTGATTCTACTCTTAGAGAGTTTCACTTGTACCCCTTATGGCCACAAAGTGAACAACCAAATATAGATGAGATACATGAATTTGTGTTAAAAATATTTTAAAATTATATATTTAAAAGTTAGATTTAACTTTAGGTTTCACCTCAGAGTTACAATTCAGAATCCTGAGTTCTAGGGAAAATATTTGTTAAACCTTATGACTTTCCTCGGCTCAGCTGAGGTCTCCATCTGTATTGTTAAACTCTCTGATCAATTCTACCAAAGCTTAATACTACCTTAATTCTCAAATACACATTCAAGAATGACTCTGTGTGTGTTTCTCTATTTAAATGTGTATCTAAATATCCACGAGTACCCGATGGATACTGAAACGTGCAGACACTTGAGTCCCTCCTATAAAATGGTGTAGAAAAGCTGCCCCTCTGCGTCTGCAGACTCCACGTGCGCAGCCCATGGATACAAAGGGCGACTGCAGATGCACACACACTCTTCATACTCCCACTTCCCTCCCTGCCACATTTCAAAACATCTTCTTGATAGTCAATTATTCTCAGAGATACGAAGTCTGTTAGCCTAGTGATTACCACCGGACACTTAAGTTGATGTCCAAGCTGATAAATACTATGAGTCTTTTCCATTTAAATTCCAGTGGCAATCCAAGTTCTGATACTATGGACTCCTTTCTCAGATAAAATCTGTTTGTTGAAACTTTCAAGCAACCAGTTCTTCATCCATGGTCACATAAATCTCTACTAAACTTTTATAACATAGACGCACAGGTTAAATTATATGCTCTTGCTAGCTTTGCCAGTAGACAGTTTCCCTCATCCCACCACATGAAGAAAGACTAAGTATCTCTGGTTTTAACTAATCCTGAGTCAGGTCCCAACACTCTTATCTTTACTACCTACACTGTAAAACCTAGAATAGACCATAATGCTGAATTACAATTTATAAAAATAATACTCAAAGTTCTTTTCTCCCCTTTTAAAAGGGCAAAGAAATCTCAGTAATACAAATCACAAAGTTCACAATCCGATTTCATCTAATTCATCAACTGTTTATTAAAAACCCACCATGTGCCAGCAGTAAATTAGAAACAAAAATTCTGCTGAGGGCCTGGCACCAGTGGCTCACTCACACTTGTAATCCTAGTACTCTGGGAGGTCAAGGCAGGTAGATTGCCTGAAGTCAGGAGTTCAAGACCAGCCTGAGCCAAAAGTGAGACCCATTTCTACTAAAAATAGAAAAATTAGCTGGGCATTGTGGCGGGTGACTGTAGTCCCTCCCTACTTGGAGGGTTGAGGCAAGAGGATCACTTGAGCTCAAAAGTTTGAGGTTGCTGTGAGCTATGATGCCACCGCACTCTACCCAGGGTGACAGAGTAAGACTCTGTCTCAAAAAATAAAAGAAAAAAAATCCTTGTGAAACTTATATTCTACTAAGAGAAAGACAATGTGTAAACAAATAAGCAGTTAAAATATATAGCATACAGTATATAGGTAATAGTGAATGCTACAGAAAAAATTAAGTTGAGTAAGAGGAAGGTAGAGGTGAATGCTATGATTTTTTTTTTAAGGTCTTAGAAAATTTTGCTTCCATCCATGATGGAATAGCTAATATATGGCTCCTTCTGTTATAAACAACTATAAAAAAATCTTAAATATAAGAATTGACTGTTTTTCACGTATGGACAATTGTCAGCACAGGATTATAATCCCTCAGAAAAAGGAAACAAATATAGTAAATCCTAATCACCTCAACTTTCTGTCTGAGGCCCTTTCCATATAGGGGGTGCAAGGAAGTCAAAACAGAGCCAGTAAGTTTGTGCTAATAAGACAGCTGGAATTTGTGGAGAAGAGTAACATAGACAAGAAATGTGTACAGCAAAAGTCTAGAAATCTTGAGGAAGACCCTCCTGAGTCTTAAGCCATGGGTTAATCTGTGAATGAACATGGCAAAACTCTCCAAATCTGGGGAAAGAGCAAGTACCAAGGAACTAAAAGCTGAACAACTACTGGAGGTTTCATAGAACTGGGAGATAATGTGAGTTTCAACTGTTGTATTAGAGAGTACTTGGTGAGCACACCAGTCATTCAGTAGAATATTCACAAAGGCCAGGGAAGGCCAATGGAGTCTAGAATTAAAGACACTCTATGCCACCAAACAAAGCTTAAGATCAGGCTTTGAAACACCAAAGTGAACCCACAAGCTAAAAAAAAAAAAAGCACTAAAAAATAAGTCTACATTCTGTTAAGAAAAACAATAAAATCCATACATACAATGTAGCATTTATAGTGTCCAATATATACAAAATATAAAATACTAGTAATAAGATTACTGTGTATAAAAAGCAGGAAACAGCACCAACCCATTCTAAGAAGAAAAATCAATCAATAATCAGAAAAAGTGATGACAGATAAAATGCACTTAAAACCAATTTGTAAATACAATAACGGAACAAAAAGAAAACATGAACCCAATAAAAAAACAAATGAGACTTCCAATCAGGCAAATCTGTAAATTGCTTTAGGTAGTAAGGACTTTTTAACAATATTAAGCTTCCACTCCACCAACAAGGGTTGTCTTTCACATTTGTCCTTCTTTTCTTTTCTTTTTTGGAGACAGGATCTTGTTCTGTTGCCCAAGTTGGAGTCACAGCTTACCATAACCTCAAACTACTGGATTCAAGTGATCCTCCTGCCTTAGCCTCCCAAGGGGCTAGGACATGTCATTATGCCCACCTACTTGTTAATTATTTTTTCTAGAGATTGGGTCTTGCTATGTTGCCCAGTCTAGTCTTGAACTCCAGACCTCAAGGAATTGTGTTTTTATTTGTTGCTTTAATTTCTTTTTTTTTTTTTGGCCAGGGCCAGGTTTGAACCCACCACCCCTGGCATATGGGGTACCCTTCTGAGCCACAGGCACTGCCCTGTTGCTTTCTTTCAGCAGAGTGTTGTGGTTTCCATTGTACAAGTCTATCACCCACTTGGTTAAATTAATGACTAAGCATTTTAATCTTTTTTTGATGATATTATTCATAGAGTTGTTTCCTTAACATCTTTTTTAGATTGTTCATTGTTAATGTATAGAAATGTAACTGATTTTTGCCTATTGAGTCTGTATCCTGTATTTGAAATTTTTAGTGTTTTCTACATGTAAGAGTTTAGCAATTGTGAATAGAAATCATTTCATGTCTTCCTTTCTAATTTGGGTGACTATTCTTACTTTTTTTTTTTTGGTGCATTAATTGCTCTAAAATCTCCAGTACTATGTTAAACAGAAATGGTGAAAGCAGATGTTCTTGCCTTGTTCCTAATCACGAAGACCTTTCAGGGTTCATCTTGACTAAAATGTTCACTATGGTTTTATAATTTATGACTTTGATCATTGTGAGTTCATTTCCTTCTATACCTAGTTTGGTGAGTGTTTTTATCATGAAAGGGTATTGAATTTTATCACATGCTCTTTTTGCATCAATTAACATGATTGTGTAGGTTTTTCCTTAATTCTGTTAATGTGATGTATTACATTCACTGAGCGTCATATATTTGAACTATCCTTGCATTCTAGGAATAAATCCCATTTGGTCACAATGTAAGGCCTTTTAATGTGCTGCTAAATTCAGATTGGTAGGCTTTTGTCTTAGATATGGCAACAGTGTTTATAAAAGATACCAGTCTGCAGTTTCCTTTTTTATACACTAGTATCTTTGTCTGGCTTTTGGTATTAGGATAATGCTGACTCAAAGAATGAGTTGGGAGTGTTCTCTTTAATTTTTTGAAAGCATCTGAAAAGGATTGGTACTATCAATTAGTTCTTTTTTAAATGTTTGGTGAAATTCACCACTAAGGCTATTAAGTCCAGGGATTTTAGGTGGAAGTTGACTTCCAAGGGCTTATAGGCTTAGAGGAGGGGGCTGTATGGGAGTGAGTGTGAGTATGAAAGACTGTGTGTGTGTGATAAGCTTCTTGTCCCTGCACAGATGCAGTATTCTTAGCCTCAGAAAAATTAGGTAGTATTTTCAGCCTTGTGTGGCTACAGATCTTAAAGGACAGAGCAGTACATTGGTATCTGTTAACTAGTTGATGCAGCCTTTCCAGTCCAGGTATTTTTGGAAAAACCTCTGTCCTTATTTGGGGAGTTCTATTGTTGGGTTTTTGTGTTTGTTTTGGTGGGTATTTGCCTCATTCCACCCCTGAGCTTTGCAGGTGAGATTCAAAAATAAGTTCTAAGGTGTTTACTACAGTGAAGTAATTGATTTGCAGTACTAAGTCACGCTTTTCCACTAACAAGGAGAAGTAGTAACCAATAATATCAACAAGCTATCAATAGTATTGACAAATTCAGTTGGCAGAGTTCCTTCATTGGAAATTTTACCACTGCATTTTGTTGCCCTTTTTCCTAAAAATAGCACGGAGATAGATGCTTCAACTTTGTCCATCTTTGATTCCTTGGGCCCCACTCATTCTTTCACGTTAAGAAAAAAACAAATGTTGCAGAGGCCTCTGTATTTCGCAGCCGCATTTTTGTAAGAAGCACTTTTCCCAAATAAAATGACTAAAAAAGGAAAAAGTCCAAAGATTTTGTTTTGCTGGTTTCAATAATTGATCTTTATCTTTGCCTTTTAAAAGTTTAATTACAATGTCTCTTGATGTAAATGTCTGAGTACATCCTACTTGAGTTCATTCAGTTTTCTTGAATGTTTATATCCATATCGTTCATCAAATTTTTGTTTTACACCATTACTTCTTGAAATATTCTCTTTGCCCCATTCTCTTTTCCTATAACTCTTGCATAATATGCAAATGTGTGTGTTTAATGGTGTTCTACAGATCCATTAGGCTCTGTTCACTTTTCTTTAATCTTATTTTACTGTTCTTCAGAAACGTTAATTTCCATTATCCTATGTTGATATTTATTATTTCTTCTACCTGCTCAAATCTGCCTTTAAATCTCCCCAGCAGATTTTTCATTTCAATTACTGTTCTTTCCAGCTCCAGAATTTCTTTTTGGTTTCTTTTTAGGTTTTCTATATCTTTATTGACATTTCCTTTTTTCCATAAATCATTTCCTTGACATTGTCCACATGCTCCTTCAGTTATCTGAGCATCTTTAAGACAGTTATTAAAGTCTTTGTCTAATCCGCCATCAGGAAGTTTCTATTGACTTAATTTTTCCTTTGTATCATACTATTTTCTTTGTATGCTTTCTGAGTTTTTAATTGAAAACTACAAATTTGAATAGAATAATATGGTAACTCAGGAATCAGATTGTTCCCCTTCCCTAGGGATTGCTGGTTTGTTTAGTTTGGGTTAATTGTTAAAGGTTGTCCCTGGGCCTAGGATTAGCCTGAGGTGTAGAGTTAAGGCTTCTCTTTGCCAAACTCGTGCCTTTCCCTGGCATGTCCAATCACTTTCTAAGTCTCTCTGTGCATACAAATGATTCTGCATGTCCTAGTCTTCTTTGATGACTGCCTCCCAAAATGGAAAAAAGATAAAAGTACAAGGAGGGGAGAGAAAGAGATACATTCTACTGTCAGTCACCTCAGCCAGATTAGAAAGGGCCTTCATCGAACAAGGGGTGGATGCAACAGTGGCCGCACGCCTCTTTGTCTCCACCTGTGTGATTATTAATTGCTATAAGTGATCAGAGCACAGAACCCTGAAGATGGAGGACAAGGCGCTTTTCTTCTAACTCTGGATCCTACAAGTTATGTGCAAGCTGCTCGAGGAAAACAGGCACAGCCATAAACCATGGACTGGGGGTAGGGTATAGTAGCTACTACTGCAGTTAACCACTTTATTGTATAACTAACTCTACAGGGGAAGTTACAAGCCTTCCAGACTTGACTCCAGAGTTCTAAAATAGTTATAGTAGAGAGACTCTGCCAATTTAATGATCTTTGGGTAGGGGGACAGATACATGGTCTTTCATATTCTGCCATTTTCCCAGAATCTTCTCAACCCTAGCATTTCTTTTTGATTCTTTCTTAGAATTTCCATCTACTTACATAGTATAATTTTCATAACTTCTATTTACATGGTCCCTCTGTTATTGCATGATGCCTACTTTATTTGTTAAAGCACTGAGCAAATTAGATATAGTTAGTTTTAAATTGCCAGCATAATTCCAACATTTCTGCCAACATCTCATTCCAATGAGATGAAGTAGGTTTTTAAGGAGGAGAGGAGAGAGCAGGTTTGTTTAGGAGATACCAAATTGGAGTAAAATTGAAGATATAAAAATGGTAGTCATTGGCAATTAGAGGTATTTATAGCCACAGTACAGGATAAGCTCAGGAACCATCAGATCTGAGAGTAGTTCCGATGTTTGCTGTATCTCATTAAACTATGTTTTTTCCTTTTTAGTATGCCTTGTAATTTTCTTCTTGATAGTCAGATAAGATCAATCATACTATATAAACAGAACTACTGTAATACAAAGTTTAGTAATACAGTAATCAAGTGTAGGCACAAAGAAGGCATCCTACAGTCGCATGATTCTGTCTCAGTCTTTTGGTAAGCCTGTGTCTCTGAGCTGTGAACGTCACAGTGCTTCTTAGTCCCCTCACTCCAGCTCCTTCAGATGGTCAGAGTGGGCTGGAGTTGGGGGTTTCCCTTTCTGCCATGTGGAAAGTTAGAGGGGCCTGTCACTTTCTTCTTCTGTGTAAAAGGCTAGATACAGCTAGAATTGAGTATTTCTTTTCCCTCAGGTGAGTTAGGGTCTAGAAAAAAACCCAGCAAGTTAGGCTCTAGTAAAATAGTTTCTCCTCATGACAGAACATCTGTAGGAGAACAGAATGGTTACTTTCCCCTGCCTGGAGACAGGAAGGGAATTTTCTCTGACATTCACAGTGAGAACCTTGAAACTACTGGAGTCGTTTCATAAAAGTCAAAAAAGCCCTTGGAGTTGTCTGACTCTCAAACTTGCCCACACTGACCCTTCAGCAATTTATAAATTACATTCCCACAGAAGTTTCTGCTTGTGGGTTTCTGCTCCTGTAACTTATAATTTTCTACATCTACCTGTCCAATTTAGGGGACAATTGGTTGTCCTGTGATCTCACGTCTGTTATGAATTTAAGAAAAGTTGACTTTGTTTAGCATTTCACTTAAGTTTAGAATGGAGTGGTGTCTTCTAATCATGCCAGATCAAAAATGGAAAGTATAAGGGAATATACTCAATTTTATAACAACAAATTCAACAATTTAGATGAAATGGATGATAAAATTGAAAGGTACAAATTACCAAAACTGAATAAGAAATATTAAATATGACTTCACTGTGAATTATATATATCATTTAAATAAGAAAAAAAAATCCCAATCCTATATAACCTGTTTCAGAAAATACAGGAGAACAGTTCCCAACTTAGGAAGTCTGCAATTATACACTATACACTTAAGCTCTCCACATTTCACTTTAACAAATAATACCTCAATAAAAAGTCAATACATATATATGCATAAAAAGATATATATGCCAAAATATTAGTTGTAGCAGAATTACAGGTATCAGTATTTGTTCCTATGGTTATCTACACTTTCAAAATTTTCTTCAATAAACAAACATTACTTATATAAAACAGCAAATGAAGTTCTCAAAGAAGGCTTAATTGAAAAGGTGACATCTGATCATAGACGTAAAGGAGGTGAGAGGCCAGCTGCATGGATATGTGTGAGAAGAATGTTCTAAGAGAAAGCTTTCTACTGTAAAAGCCTTGAGGTTTTGAAAAGAAAACTAACATGCTCTGACTTGAATTTTAACAGGCTCACTCTGGCCTGTTAAATCAACAGGGGACTAGCTAGAGGGCTACATGAGATATGATATAGTCCAAGTGAGATATGATATAGCTTAGACCAGGAGGAGGGAGAGAGGTGAAGTTAGAGAGTGAGTGAATGAACTTATAAATATGTTTTAAAGCAAAGCTGACATCTATAGTTAGATTGGAGATGAGGTATAAGAGAAAGAAAGAGGTCAAGGATGATTTCAAGGGTTTTGACCTGAACAACTAGAATAGAGTATCCACTTCCTGCTACAGAGAAGCCAATGAGATGAAGTAGGTTTTTAAGGAGGAGAGGAGAGAGCAGGTTTGTTTAGGAGATACCAATTTGGAGTAAAATTGAAGATACAAAAATGGTAATCATTGGCAATTAGAGGTATTTATAGCCACAGTACAGGGTAAGCTCAGGAACCAAGGGAATGTATACATACAGACGAAGAGGTCCAAAGAAAAGGCTCTGAGCATTCTAGTGTCAGGAAGTCAGCAAGTTCTTAGTATAAATTGGAAATGAATACCCTCAAGTATACTGTGAAACTATTCTTAGAAACGTGGACTTCAAAAACTAAAATTAAAAAAGTCTTTTCTATTTTTTGCTTAAATGAGCAGTCTGAAGTTATTGGTGATTCTGTAAAATGTGATGACAAATGACTAATCACAATCTAAACACAGAAACCACGCACTCTCACCATTAATCTGGTCCTATATTTCTATAATTCCATGGGTCAAGCTTCTTCATGTCTGAGACATTTAAGAATCAAAGTATAAGGACATATTTGGAATAGTCTCCCTCAAATGGTAAAGGATTATCTACAAAGGAAGAACTCTTTGTGCCCTGGAACGAGACTCGCCAGCCATTAGATGACACTTAGAGCTTGTGAGGTAATGATGCACTACACAGCCGTCTGATCTTCACATGACACTCTGGAGGTTGATGATAAACTACAGGTCTGACAACTCACTTTCCATTTTACGATATTTCTTGAACTTTTTCTTGTTGTGACAGGCAACCAAATTGATTAAACCTAGTCATGGGATTTGACACTACAGCCAGTAGATTTCTATTTGTTGATTGCTATTGATTTTCTTTGATACTTCATTTAAAAATCAATAGTTGGAAAGAAAAATAGGCTTGGTTTACACATACTTAAACATACTATTGTATGCTGGAGGAGGCACAAGTTTGGCAGGGCTTTGGCATCCAATTATGAGAAGAGCTCTTAACAGGTGAAAGCAAGGGCTTTAGATCGATATGCAGTTTTCTTTCTCAATCAAGGAAAGTGGCTATAAATTAGGCTCATCGGTGTTATTTCCAGGGCTTTCTTGTAGCAAACAACTTTAAACTTTTTTTTTTTTTTTGGTCTTCCTTGGATTTACATTAAAAGACACATCACTAAGTGTTTTACTTTTGTTTTCTTTTTAAGGATATTTGAGGTACCTGGAGTTCATCCGGGCTTTAATCTTTTTGGCTTTTTTTTTATTTTTTTGTCGCTCCTCTCCATCTTTCAAAGGCTCTGGTGGAGCTGCACTTTCAATCAAAATATCAATAATATACTTCTTCAAGGAAAGATGCTCCTGCAAAATAAATAAATAAAATGATAATAAAGATGATCACTTAAAAATAATATAGGATTGCTACAGACTGCAGTGAGTAAAAAGAAATGATGAAAATAAATGTAATTTCTATGAAATACTGGTTTTTATAATTGCTTTGAAGAATGTTGCAGAGAAGTTGTTTTACTAGAGATTTTCATTCCCATCACTGGGAATCATATCAGTTGTGTGAAATGCTCTGGATACAAGGACATAATCCCTGGTAAAATATATAAAATACATAAAATATATACAAAGCTATAATACTAAGTGATTAGCCAATTAGAGATTTAGAGTGCTATAAGAGCTCAAAAGGAAAAACAAGACCACTGTTCACTGTGGGTGAGGAGGGAAAACTGCAAGAAGTACCATGTCTGCTATCTCATGAGGGGTAGACAGAATCTGAACGTACGGATACTGGGTGTTGCGTGCTTGTGTTTGGGCTGGGAATGGGGTAAGGTATAAGAAAGAGAAAGAAGGTTATCTCAGAAAACATGTTCCAGAGATAATGAAGTGGAATGTGGGAACTGGCAGCAGAGGTTTGGTCTGGCTGGAGCACATACAGTTTTGCCCTACTTCCTACCTTACCCATCTTAGACTTCATGGCCCATCACTATAATCACTCTGTTGCATGCACCCATTTCCCTTGCTTCTATGTTCTTTCATACCTGCATGGAAAAATTCCAGTCCTAAATTCAACTCTCATTCTATTCTGTACTTATATACATAGTAGATTAATGTGGCTATAATTGCAAACCACGTTAACTATTCCCACTTTAAATTTATGACATTATACCTCAAGTGCACTCTATTATTGCCAGGTAGTTAAGCAAACTGATAATAGTTAATCCACACACCTTCCTAGAAATTATTGGACCATCTCCCAAATCTCCAACATATCTTCTTCCCATACCGTCATCTCTCAGTTGATGACCACACTTATTTCAATGAGGATAATACATTATTCAGAAGAGAATTTCCACACATTCCCACAGCCAAATTCACCAACCAATCTGCATCTGTGCGTATATACTCTCTTTTCTCCTGTTATAATATATGAACACTCATGTTCATATAGAGGGCCTAGTCCTCCAAATATACACTGGATCCTTTTTCTTCTCCCCCACTTAGATAGTTACTTCTCCACTTTTCTGCTTCAATCTCCCCCTTCCTATTTAAATTATTTAAATCCCTTCCACTTAAACCATCTCAAAAAGAATTCTTGTTTGTACGTCCTCCAGCTACTACTCTTCAGTACCAAAATGTATTGAAGAAAATATATCTTCTCTGTCCCTATTTCCTTAATTTTCATTCTCTCTTGAACTCATTTTAGTCTAGCTTTTGCTTTTATCACCATTAACACTCAACAAACTGTCCTTGTCAAGATCACCAACACCAATGGCCAACTCTCAGCTCTGATCTGTTTCTTGCAAACTTAGTCCTACACATCACCTACCCCTCCCTAGACTCTTTCTTCACTAGGCTTCTCACAGCACATTGTCCTCCTAACTCCCTGGCCGCTCCTCTCAGTCTTTTCTGCTGGATTCTTTTCCTCTTCTTGACCTCCAGATGTTGGAGCATCCCAGAGCGATCCTCAGAACTTTCCTATTGTCTATCAAACTCACTCATCATTTGAAGTAACTTAAAATATTTACACAGAGACAATTCTCAAATTTTTATCTATAGACCTGACTTCCATTCATCTACATAGAATTGTCTCTTCAAAATCTCCATTTAAGTGGAGGATTTCCACAATTAGCATTTCCTAAATTAATGTCCTTAACAAAATTCTTATGTTCCCTATATGCATAAAGTTGCTCTTCCCAGAGTATTCTCTATTACAGAAATACATTTGCAAAATTGCTTACATCCAATACTTCAACAAATTCTACTCATTCTTTCTTCACATATATTCCAAATTCATTCCAAACTCAACCGCTTCTCCCTACCACCATCACCTCGTCTACGCCACTGTCAGCTCTCATTTCTATTATTGCCATAGCCTCTTAATTGTTCCAGTTTCTAATCTGACCCCGAGGTCTTTACCCTATAAAAACAGTCAGTTATTTTTCAAAATATAAATCAAACCACATCATTCCCCCTATCAAAATTTGCCTTCTCATCATAGTTAGGGCAAAATCCAAAGTTCTTACCTAGGGCAGCCTACAAAACCCTACTGATTTCTCTGACCTCATTCACTATTATTATCTTTTTTCTTAAGTAAAAGTATACCCACAGTAGTCCTCTAAACTAAAAGTCCTCCACAGTAGTTCCTTACATTCATCAGAAATGTCACTGCCTGAGGACTTTATATATGTTGTCCCCTTAACCAAAAATATTCTCCCATATAGTCAGATGCTCTCAGCCAAAATGAAACTCTACCTTAAATAACGCCTTCTTCTATTTGCTATCTCTTTGTTTATTTTTCTTCATGGGACTTGCCTAACGTCACATATTCATTTGCAGTTTCCTTCACTGGAACGTAAATTACACAAGGACAATGACTTTTTTTTCATTGATGTTTCTATGACTAGAACCATGTGTGGCATACGACAAGCACTCAATAAGCACGTGTTAGATGAATGGATGAAAAAGGTAATGGGACAGCAGCTAATAATAGTATCTATGAGCGCTTCTTATATAATACACAATGAGCTAAGTACTACATTTGTATAAAACCACTTATTTAGTCCTCAGAACTACACTTAGAATATACTTAGAAGGTGGATATTTTTATTATCCTCATTTTAATTAAGAGAAAAATGAAATGGAGCCAAATAATTCATCCAAAGTTAACAGGTTAAAATCATGACTGAGTGACTTTGAAGACAGTAAAGTCACAGAGCCCAAATTTAACCCAGATAGTACGATTAACAAGTCTACACTCTTGACTACTACCTTAGAGAAATGACTGGAAAGGGATTTGAACTATAGAATTATGCTCATTTTTCAAATCATCAACCTATATACACAAAAAAGAACAGGTAGGAAGGAAGGTCGGAAGAAAGGAAAAGAGGAAAGGAGGAAGGGAGGGAGGGAAGAAAGAGAGCAGAGGGGAGGGGAAAGAGTAAGGAACCCCCCCAGTCAAAGGAAAAAAATATCCTCTGATTTGTCACAAGTAGAAGCTACTTTGATAAACTAGGCTTGGTATACACTATGCAAGAAGAAGAGGAGGAGTAGATTTGTGTGTTTACATTAAGGTTTACTTTTTTTAAATCCCAAAAGTAAAAACAAGTAAGAATATATTTTTATTTGACTTAATAGTAACTTTTATCTTAATCCAAAAATCATTACATGTTAATTATAGATAATATAGATTAAAATTAAGATTAAAATCTCCTATAATGCCTTGAAAAAAATCACTAATATTCTTCCAGTTATTTTTCCTTTGCATATATAGTTTTATTAAAATGAGTTATCCCACTTATAATACTTTATAATCTTTTTTCATTTAATGTTATAAACATATATTCCTGCCATTAAATAATATTTATAATATAGGCTAGTGACTTTAAAGTATTCCATTGCTAAGATACACTTAATTTTACTAATGCCTCATTGGTAGACATCTAGGTCATTTTTAATTTTTTCAATATAATAACAATGCAACAATCATTCCTATAGTTAAAATTTTAAACACAAGTCAATTATTCCCTTATGATCAAATCACAGAAATAAAAACCCTGGGTAACAGATTATATATATTTTAAGGGCTTTTGATAAATATTCCCAACTAAACAACCAGAATAAGCATTAATTTAAATGGTCTCTAGTACCTTGAGTTCCTGTTTTGTTTATAGATCTGTCAATTTGTTAACTGAAAAACTAGTATTAGTATGCTTGACCATTTGTTTATATTTTGTTTTCTGTGACTTAGAATGTATCTTTTGTCCAGCTTTCTATAAATACATTTCAAGTTTTTATGTATTTGCTTCTGACGGTTTACATTATGCTTTTGCTTTTTCTAAGACAGAGATCACCTTGTGATGATAAAAGGGATATACTGAGGGGTGTAACAGGATAATTAACAGTCATTCTTCCCTTAAAAGTCTGAAGGCTTTGTATAGGCAGAAAGTTTGATATGGTTTCTAAAGATGGAAAGCAGGCAAAAAGTAGGTTTTCAAGACGGAGGAAGTGGCTGACTAAATTATGGTATATTTCTTTTTTTTTTTTTTTTTTGAGACAGAGCCTCAAGCTATCCCCCTGGGTAGAGTGCCATGGCATCACAGCTCATAGCAACCTCCAACTCCTGGGCTCAGGCGAGTCTCCTGCCTCCGGTTCCCAAGTAGCTGGGACCACAGGTGCCCGCCACAACGCCTGGCCATTTTTTTTTTTTGGTTGCAGCCATCATTGTTGTTTGGCGCGTCTGGGCTGGGGATTCGAACCCGCCACCTTAGGTGTACGTGGCTGGCGCCTTAGCCGATTGAGCCACAGGCGCCGAGCCTAAATTATGGTATATTTCTATGAGGAAGTATTATTAAAATCCTTATGAAAGAGGATTCTGAAAAGATGGTGATAACAGTTTTAGACTTCCTCTAAATCCCCATATACAAACATAGAGCGCAATTAAGAAAGGAAAGCAAAACCTCTGGAAGATTTACAACAAAAGTAGGTGGCAAGATAGTCTCACAATCCACAAATACGAGTAAGTGTGGACAAATGACCAACAGAGAGTGTTCGTGCATGAGAAAACAGAGGGAAACAGCAGAGTGAATAATGAATAAAAGAACCCTGAAACAGAAATAATTATTCACCACTGAGTTCAACAGGCTAATCTGAGAAGAGGGGTTCTGACCAGTTCATTCTCTCTTGAACTCATTTTAATCCAGCTTTTGCTTTCCACAGTAAGGAAATGAATGGTGCCTTCAAAAAAATAAAAATATAAAGAAGGTCTAAACAAGCTAGCAGAGAGCAATCCCAGTAACCCTGGAAACTGCCATGAAGGGAGAGGAATATAAATTAGGCAAATCAGGGAAAATAGAGACAAAGGGAAAAAATGGAAACACAACCAGAAAGTTTCAGAAAGCCACTGCATTATTCATAAAAGGAGCGTAAGAAGTGAGTATAGCCGCTCTGAATCACATCCTTTTCTAAATGTTCCATAAAACTAATTCTATGTGAAAATAAACAGAAAAGCATCAAGATCAAATGCCAGTTTTTAAAAGAAAATAATAAATACAATAGGAATCTTACAAACAAAACAAACAAATAAAAACAGCAAAAATGTTGCCCAGATTAAAATGTATCTTTCTATTTCAAAATAAGCTAAAACACATAAAGAAAATGGTATCAAGCATGAGAGAATAACACAAATCACAATCTTAAGAACTTAAAAATTTTCCTTCCTGAAATTCAAGGAAGATTGCAAATGAAAAAGATCATTTAAGAAGACACATGAAATAAACACAACAAATAAAAATAAAAGAAATACAAATGACTTGAGAGTAGTAGAAATACTGAACATAGGCAAAGAGATGCAATAAACAGAAGAGCAGTGCTTGAAAAAGAAAACAGATTAACTATTAACAGCTTTAATTAGGGAAAGTTTTTGTGAAAAGAATGCAATAATGACAAAGTACAGCATATACCTGAAAATACTGGCCCAAAGTGGCTGTTTGCCAAGACATATCCTACTAAAATGTCTGGACTGTCATGAAAAAAGACAAATTCCTTGGGCATTTAGGAGAGAAAAAGCAAGTGACTTAACAAGGAAAAAGTTAATGCTGATAGCAACGTTTTATCCCAGAAGAAAATGAAGTAATGTATTCAGCATTTTCTTTTTTCGTTTGTTTGTTTTTTTGAGACACAGTCTCACTCTGTCTCCCTCAGTAGAGTGCCATGGCATCATCATTGCTCCTATCAACCTCAAACTCTCCAGAGTAGCTAGGACTATAGGCATGCACCATGATGCTGGCTAGTCTATTCTTAGTAGAAACTGGGTCTCACTCTTGGCCAGGCTGATCTCAAACTGCAGAGCTTAAGGGATCCACTTGCTTTGGTCTCCCAGAGTGCTAGCATTATAGGTGTGCACCACCATGTCCAGCCTGTATTTAGTATTTTCAAAGAAAGAAATATGAGCTAAGGACTTTATATCTAGTAAAATTAACTTTCAAGTACAAAGAGCACAAATAAGCTTTATCAGTGTAAAAAAGTTCAGAGATCGTTATTCTTGTAACTCCTTCCTGAGGATT
Organism: Galagoides demidoff; assembly: GCA_963574575.1. Lineage (NCBI taxonomy): Eukaryota > Metazoa > Chordata > Mammalia > Primates > Galagidae > Galagoides > Galagoides demidoff. Next base: position 3,009 of record CAUYQV010122213.1, on the reverse strand, counting down.
CCACTAAAGAACATGACTCAAAAAACTAAAATGCCGTAAGAAACACAGACACAATTACTAATCGTGAACATTACACATACCCTTACAAAATTATGACTAAATTGGAGGAGAAAAGCTAAAGAACATAACATATAATACCTGCATCTCAGAATTTTTCATAGTATTACTATTTTTAAAAGATGAGGAGAAGGGGAAAACATAAGAAAAAAATGTTAAATTGTTCTTACTTTTGTGATAGTGTATGTTATGTGGAATAAACTAAATGAGGTGTCAAAATAAAAAGTGTCCTGCCTTTCCTATACAGCCTGTTATATAGTTACTTTATCATATAGATATAATTACAACACCTCCTGGGTGGGTCCTGGAGAACTCGAATGGTTGGTAAGGAAAAAAAGAGATACAGGATGCAATACAGAAGAGATTCAGTAAAATCCCCAGTCCTGAATTTGAATTATAAAAATTCAAAAGCCAATTATCTTTAAATAATTTTTTTTTTTTTTGCAGTTTTTGGCCGGGGCCAGGTTTGAACCTGCCACCTCCAGTACATCGGGCCGCAGCGCCCCACTCCTCTGAGCCACAGGCACCATCCTTTAAATAAAGTTTTAAAAATAATGTACATACACATATGAACGTGTATATGTGTGTATATATAAATGTGTATATTCATACATAGATAGATTACCTACATTTCCTTTCTTAATGTCCTAATTTTATTCATAATGACCAACCCAGTAGCAATAAGCATCCCTAACTGAAATACAGTTTCTCAGTAAAAGTAGCCAGGGCTCCTTACCAAAATGGCTGATCGTAAATCTAACATCTTTTCATACTGAGTAGGAAGGAAACCATCAAATTTGACCAGCCTCATATCAAAAAGACTTGAGAACAAAATTTAAAAGACTTCCACTGATCAAAAGATGTCATCTTTTGAGCTTCAAAAACGAAGGATGAACATGAGTAAAACCAATCAAAAGTGTTTAAATTCATGAGTTCATAATTCTCACACAAAAACGAAGGATGAACATGAGTAAAACCAATCAAAAGTGTTTAAATTCATGAGTTCATAATTCTCACACACACACACACAGTCTGTCTGGAAAGTATCCAGCCACTGCTAATACTAGTTTTCATATTATATGGCTTGATATATACACGGTAGAACCTCTGTAAGTTGACCACCCCAGGGACTGTAACAAACTGGTAAACATACATGCAGATGGTCAAGTAAGCCTACTGTACCTATTACATACATGTGGTACATGTCTGTTCTATGAAAATCAGGTCAACTTAAGGAGGTGGTCAATGTAGGGTCAACTATGGAGGTTCTATTGCATATTTATAGATAGAAATAGATATACATACACATACTATATACATATATATGTACATATGTGTGTGTGTGTGTGTGTGTGTGTATATATATATATCAACTAATCAGACACCTTTGAAGGATAACAGGAAACCAAATTCATTATCTTGAAAACTGGTAAATAATAAAAAACATACCCTGCCCTTCCTAGACAAACCATACTCAGGAACCAAAGAGTAAATGAGGAAACCATCTCTTTATAAATGTATTTCAAATAATAAAGGAAAATGAAATAAAGAAATGACATATGCCTATATTGACAAATTAATGGATTTGGGCACTGAGCATTAACAGCTTTTAAGTACCCCCAAAAAGAAAGACAACCAGACATTATGTTTATCCTGATGAAAGAACTCAATACCAATTATATTTTTATCAAATAGATCACACCTGAACTGAGTCTGATCAAGCCTCTAGATTCACCTGCCCACAGGGAGGAACCAGAGTACAGAGAAACACGGCATTGCATCAGTCTCCACAGTCAAAGCCTCTTAGCAAGTCTAACAATTCCTACACTAGAGACTGAATTCCCAGTCCATGACTGAGTATTCATCAGTGGAAAATAAATACAGGCTCAGTACTTAAGGTCCATTCATTCTATTTCCCTTCTGCAAACTGGAACATAAAGGAGCCTGTTAATACAGCTCTGATCATGAAGGGGAGGGCACACCTGAGGTGACAAGAATCTGACCAGAAGGTGGGTCATGAAAAACCACATGACATAAAGCCACCTTGAAACTTTGGGCCATTTACCTGAGAACTGTACTGTAAGAAATAAACTTCCATGTTTTTAAAACCACTGTATTTTTGGTGCCTTTTTTTAGCAGCTTAGTCTTTTCTCTAATTAACACAATTATGCAAATTTTATCTATATAATAAACATATATCTGTGCATTTGTGCATACATTTTTGTAGACAGTGACTATAAGAAAATAGGGCAAAATATTAATTTTTAACTAGATGATTATGATAGGCTTTAAATTTCCTCCTTTTTAATAAGCATGATTCACTTTCAAAAGCATAAAGAGAACCTCCATGAAAACACCATCATGAAGTGCTATCTACAATTAGCTTCAAAATAGTACTTCGGGAGAGTGGTTAGAATGTTGATGAGGCAGGATTTTGGAATTGTAGGTTTGGGTGAAAAATATATAAAGATTCATAATACTATTTTATAATATAAGTTTTTAGTTTACCCTAATAGCAAGTTTTTAAAATAGTCATTTTGAAAGAAAAAAAAAGTATGTACACATGAATTTTAAAATTCCATGTTTGCAACCAACAAACACGTAAAAAAGTTCATCGTCTTTAATCATCAGAGAAATACAAATCAAAACCACTCTGAGGTATCACCTAACTCCAGTTAAGACTACCCACATCACAAAGTCCCAAGGTAACTGCAGATGTGGGTGTGAATATGGAGAAAAAGGAACACTTCTACACTCCTGGTGAGACTGCAAACTAATACAACCTTTATAAAAAGAAGTATGGAGAATTCTTTTTTTTTTATTTTTTATTGAATGGTAACTATGTACATTAATGCACTTCTGGGGTACAGTGTGGGGTTTTCACATGCAATCCAAAATACTTCCATCAAACTGATCAACACAGCCTTCATGTCATTTTCTCAGTTATTGTTT
>CAUYQV010122210.1:0-11757 GCA_963574575.1 Galagoides demidoff | reverse complement strand
TGGACTTTTGAGCAATTTGAAGACCAATATCTCACCAGGTCTTTCAATAATTTCAATCAATGTGAATGGCCTAAACTGCCCTTTAAAGAGGCACAGATTGGCTAATTGGATACAGAAACTCAGACCAGATATCTGCTGTGTCCAAGAAACACATATTACTTTAAAAGATAAATACAGTGAAACTCTCTAAGAGTAGAACCAGAATGTTTTAAAACTATAACTGAGAAAATGACATGAAGGCTGTGTTGATCAGTTTGATGGAAGTATTTCAGATTTCATGTGAAAACCCCACACTGTACCCCAGAAGGGCATTAATGTACATAGTTACCATTCAATAAAAAAAAAAAAAGAACATTTGCAATTCATGAGAAAAGGTTGAAATATCAACATTAATAGGAGTTTGGAAGAAGTTGATTCTGATCCTAGTGGATGACTTTAAAACGTTCAGGAATTTAGCAGAGGAAGTAATAGCAGATGTTACAGAAAAAGCAAGAGCTCTAGAATTACAAGTGGAGCCTGAAGATATGATTGAATTGTTGCAATCTCGTGATAAAACTTGAACAGAGAAGGCTTTCCTTCTTATCAATGATCAAAGAAAATGGTTCTTAGACGTGGAATTTAACTCTGTCCAAGATTTTATGAACATTGTTGAAAGGACAACAAAGGATTTAGACTACTATGTAAGCTTAGTTGATAAAGTAGGAGTAGGGCTTGAGAAGATTGGCTCCAATTTCGAAAGACCTTCTATTGTAAGTAAAATGCTATGAAACAGCATGCTACAGAGAAATCTTTTGTAAAAGGAAGAGTCAGTTAGTACACCAACTTCAATGTTGCTGTATTTTAGGAAATTGCCACAACCACCCCTACCTTCAGCAATTACCACACTGGTCAGTTGGCAGCATTCCACATCTGGGCAAGATGCTCAGCATTCCACATCTGGGCAGCATTCCACATCTGGGCAAAAAGACTCCAGCTCACTAAAAGCTCAGATACTGATTTGCATTTTTCAGCAATAAAGTAGGGTTTTTTTTTTTCAGTCAAATATTTATTAAGTAGTGATGCTGTGGGTGGTCTATCCATATCCCCTTGGCCTTTACCTTTGTATCTACATTAATGGCTTTTTAAAAAAGTATAAAACAAAATTTATTTTTAAATTAATTTTTGAGATAGTATTTTTATTGATATGCACATAGGATTATACATATTTATAGGGTACATGTGATGTTTTGATACATCTATTGTTGTATAATAATTAAATCAGGATATTTAAGATATCCATTGCTTTAAACACTCACCATTTCTCTGTGTTTGGAACATTTCAAATCTCCTACTTTAGCTATTTTGAAATACACAAGAAATTATTGTTAACTATGTTGCTCTACTGTGCTATCATCACTAGACCTATTCCTACTGTCTAACTGAGTGTCTGTACTCATCACTCAATCTCTCTTCATTCCCTCACCCCCTTTCTAACCTCTGGCAATAACCATCACTCTACTCTCTACCTCTATGAGATCAACTTTATATCACTCATATATGAGTAAGAGCACACAATATTCATTACAATAAAGAATTTTTAATTTAAGGTATATACATTATTTATTTAGACTTAATACTATAGTACACTTAATAAACTACAGTATAATATGAACATAACTTTTATATACCCTGGAAAAGCCCCAAATCTGTGTCACTTACTTTATTGTGACATTTGCTTTATTGCAGTTGTCTGGAACCAAACCTTCAATGTTTCCAGGTGATGCCTGTATAGTTCCAAGACTATTATAATGCCCATTAGTAGTTTTTAATAGATGTTTTTGCCTATAATTCCTATCTCTTATTAGTACCTTATTTGTCACTAAAAATAAGATACACACCAAGTTGTTAATGTTATCTGATGTGCAACTATAAATAACTTGCTTAGAGGTAATCTCAATAACGAGTTAAATCATATTTTGAAAATTCATGTTTTAAGTAAATTAGAGGCATTTACTATTTAGAAAATAATCTTAGTTCTTTCAAATATTGAAAAATAGAATTTACTGCTTAGTATTTCAGATATAGAATGGTGAGTTTGGAATCCTTGGCCAACTATCTTTACTGAAATAAAATTCAGATGAAATGGACCAATTTATCATAATATAGTTCTGGAATGAAGTTAAGTGCTATTTTCTGTATGGTTTATAAACTATGGTTTCATGATTCATGAGACAAGGCAAGCTTTAGTAAATCCACTGGGTCTAATAAACATGAGGCTCTAAAAACAATAGAGTTACAGATATGGAGGAGGAGGTAACTTGAAGAAATGTTAATGATGATCAGAGGTAAAAAATCGTCTGTAGACTGATTGGACTGACCCATGGCCTGATTTTTTCCTTGTGTAACTGAGTTTGTTTCTTGAGGGATAACACAGCTTGAAGTTATAGTCTCACTGACTAGCCAGACCATGTTTTTTTATTTTAATTTTTTCCCTGGATTTTTCCAGTTCAGAAATTGAAACATTAATGACTTTTCATCAGAAAGGTTGTAAATGTACTAGAAAGAGAAAATGGACAGATTCTCTGGCCCTTTTCAGACATTTACTAAACTGAGGTCCAGTTAAGACTTCTTTGGCACAAGGTCCTGTTGGGTAGGTTGGAAACCATTTCCATCTGATTTCACCATCAGGCCATTATCCCTAATTATCTGTGATTTTAATCAATTCAGCAGCCAAAAAGTCACTTTAGTCAGAGAAATACAGCACAAATAAAAATACACAAGAAGGCAGAAATGGTTAATATAGTTTTTGATTCATTTGCTTGGACACTTTGTGAATTTCACTGTGTGCTTCGGGAGCTCAGATGTCTGCTGCTGTGGGCTTTGTTCCTGGAGAACAGGACTACCCAGACAATTCTGCTCTAGCATGTTGTCAAATCTAAGAGGAGCAAACTAAGAAGTCCTTAGTGTTGTCCCACTGCTTATGCTATAAAGTTATACTTTTTGGCTCAGCATTCAAAATCCTGACAATGTACCCCCTAAATACCTTTTATTTATTTAAAAACTTAGTTTTTGAGCCTCTGCTTACTTTTTTAAGCAGTAGACATTGTGTTTGTTGCAGGGTATAGAGCAATAAACTGCAGTGATATGTCCTTATGAGACCTCACGCTCTCTAGAGGGAAGGCAGGCATTCAACAAATAGTCATGTCAGTGATTAATTACAATGTGAAAACACAAACATGCAACGAAAACTGAAAAGGCCCTCAGCTTTGGCAATTAGGTCATTGACTTTAGTCTTTTAAGAGTGTGTTTTCAGAAGTGAAAGACCAGTTTCAGGAGTGTAAGAGAGAAGCTAGAAGACGCACCTGCTTGGGAAGGAGAGAAGTGTGCATACTGGACACACCACTGCCTGCTGATCTGGGGCTCAATTCTGATCATTTGCTCACATTCGCTTTTGTTACACTACGTGCCTCATGGTCATTATTTAGTAATTACACTGAGAGGTATTACTCTTCTTTGAGATAGTCACAATATGGGACCAAAAAAACATAAAATCACCTGTTCAAGCTAGTATAGACTGGGGACTGTGATCCCCCAGCATCTTCTAGTTCCCGCACCACTTGGTCCCCAGCACTTTTCTATGATCTGACTTGCCTGGTTGTCAGAACATCAGGTCTCTACTTTCTTAACTTAACATACCAAGTACTTTTGTCCCTAAGTAGGAAATACTCTTGAATTTCCCTAACATAGCTTGTATCTTAGTCTGGGCTATTATAATGAAGTACTCCATACCAGGTGACTTCTAAACCACAGGCCTGGAGGCAGGAAGCCCAAGATTAGGGTGGCAGAGGTGTGAGAGCCCTCATCTAGGCTGCCATCTGCCAACTTTCCCATGTGGCTGAAAGGGAGCAGGAGAGCTCCCTCAGACATTTTTTATAAGGTCGTTAATCTCATTCATTAAGCTCCACTTAGTTATCTCCCAAAGTCCCCCCATCCTAATAACATCACCTTGGGTATCAGGATTTCAACATACTATAAATTTGACATGTGTACAAAGTTTCACACTGTAACAACTGACCAGCCATAAGATGTATACTTTCATTATATGTTTTTATAATATTTTCTAGGAAGTTTTCTGTGTCTTTGACACAATTATCAATCTCCCTAGTTTTTGCCATGAAAGAAAAGCTATATATATATATAGCTATTTAAGGCAGTTGTGACCTTGTAGTCTTACTTTTATTTTGCTGTGATGCATATTCTCCTGGTAATTTCATCATAATTAATGTCATCACTGACCTAGTGGGTGTGAGTTCCTACCCCTTCAAAACTCTGCAGTAATTAGATATTACCCAGGTAGGACCAGGCCGGAATACCAAAATATGACATTGTTAAGTGATTAGTGTAAACACAGGAGAAATACCCGGGAGCAACATATACTTAGAGAAAACCAAGAATCAGACAGATTCTGTTTCTCCTCATCTCCAATTTGCTACAGTGTGACCCTCTCTCAGATCAAGTATACAGAGTAGAAAGTATCTGTGATCCTTAATGCTACTAAGTTATTGAACAAGTTGGATACTAAGTGGGAGAATATGGCAACACTGCTCTTTCTTACCACTCTTCCCTAAGCTCTCTTTGTCAAATAGCTTTTTCACTGTATCTGCAGCCTGGCCAGTTATTCTTCATTGGACATCAACCCACACTCATGTGATTTTAAGTTTCCCTCCTCTCCCAGATACAGTATGGTTCAGGCTCAGGACACTGCAGGTGAAGGGTATTACTACTGTCAGTGACTTGTTCATCTTTTCATCTTCTGTTCTACTCATTCTTTATCATTCTGTGGAGCATGTGGCATTTCTGGGTTCAGAGCAGAGACAGAAGGAGACATAAGGTGTAGAAAGGTCTTCCTGGAGGAGGTTTATTTGGTGCCAATGTCCTCTGAAAGTCACGGACTCAAAAATATTATTTTTATTATTGTGGAGTTTTTTGTGATTCCGTGGAAGATTCCTCTCAGTGCCTTTGACATGGTAGACCTCCTATTGTTAATTGTTTACACAATTTTCCTCCAAGGTTCTTGGATTCTTATGGATGAATGTAAGGGTTCCCACCAGATCCTCTCATGCCTTTAGGATTTCCTCTATGGGAGAGTTCTGCTCACAGTTCATCTAACCCCAGAGAAACTCACATAGCTTTGAATACACAGGATATTCCTGATTTAGCAGCTTTCCTTGCTTTAATACCCCAGGAGAATTGGATAACCCACTGCTTTTCAGGAAGGAGTCCAGTATCAGTCCCCTAGTACTCCAGTTTTTAGGGAACACCTATTGGCCTGCCCAAAGTTGTTCCACAGCTTGAGAAGAGAGGGGTTCATCCCATTTCTTCTCCCTTAAGAGGAGAAAAAAAAAACTCACATCATACTGACAAATTGCTCCACAGCAATCTTTTCTACTGCCATTTTCAAACTCTTTGAAACAATCTCTCAAATAAGTCCATCTAGCATGAGTTGAAACTAGCATAACCTGCTTTAAGACCTCTTAGCCTATCTTGCCCTTTGCTTTAAGATATGAAAGTAGTTGGCATTTAGTTTTTTATTTCTCTAATATAGAGCCCTAAGTTGAAGAGAAAATGTTACATTTAACATCTTGTTACATTGTCCAGGGGTATTTTAACATGAGTCCAAAGTCAAGTCTAGGGAAGCCCTAGAAAACATGAGACGGCCCTCTTCTGCCTATTTAAAACTTTCCTCCTAAGTTCTGATGGCTTGTTCATGGACATGCTTCTTCTCTGGCGAATTACATAAGGAATGTTTTCCATTCTGGGCTATTTCAGTGCCTTTCTATCCAGGTCTTTCCTCTAACATCTCATCAGAGCAACTATACCCAAGTACAATGCAATAAAACTCACAGGTTCACAAAAGCAGAGCAGTGTTTCTCACATTAGAACGATTCTTCTCTTGCCTGTTGGCTTGTTTATCCTTGTGTTGTTCATCCGTGGTTAAGGCTATAGTGTATTATCTCATAACAGCATGAAGAAAGCTGCCAGGTCCATAAGGAGATTGCAACTGGCCTTATAATTCTCCAACAAATGAAGCCAACTTGAAATAGCCTCCCCATTAGACAACAGATGATCCTTACTTAGTGGTTGAATTCAAGACAAAACAATAGACAAATATATATATGCATGTATACACACACATGATATTTTTAAAAATCTAGTTTCTAACAAGTTTCTTATATTATTTTATAACAGCCTTCCTTAAAAGATTAATGTTTTTAGAGATGCTTTTCAGGAACATGGACATGAAAACTACTTTTGTGGAGCAAATCATTTCATAGTCTGTAAAATTTAATCAGTGTTCTACATTCCAGATGAATGAAGAATTAATCATTCTACTGTCTATATAGAAATTTTCCAGATATAATTTTCCACTGGTACTTCCAAACATTTAGTATTTACCATTTTATGACAATATTTTGGGAAAATTTATTCTTAAACCTTCAAACTTTCAAAATTAGTTGCTATCTTTCTATTATCCAATGTATATGTCTCTGAATTCTGGGGACAGAAAATTATGCATCTTCCCAATTTCCATAAGCACAGATTTAACTGGGAACTTTTATGTTGCAATGCTTTAAGAATTATTTGTGTCTGTGTTTATACTAACAACAAATTTTCATTTGTCTGGCTTTATAGGAAAAAACAAAACAAAACAAAACAAACAGCCATGCAGATTCCATTGTAAGGTTTAACTTTATTTATCCTGCCTTTCTCTTTCCAGGGACTTCATATGAGGTCACATGTGCTCCTCGTCTTCAGTCTCAGTCTCAGCCAAATTCCCAAGTCAGTCCACCCTTGTGACAGAGCCTACATCTAGAACCCAGAGTTCTAAAAATAAGCCCTATGCATCTTGTAAGTTCCCTTCATTCCCCAAGCTTTTGTCACGTTGGGGAATAGATGCCGAGTTGTTGATCAGGGACTTGAAATCCTATCTGACTTATCCAGTGAATAGTGCCTTATACCATCATCCTCATTACTAGACCAGGGTCCTTCACAAACTCATTAACTTCCTTTATCAGGGTATTAACTACTTCCTTTATTAGGGTTTGCCTCTTTAACCTCTAGGGCCCCTTAGACAACTAAATTTTACAGATATTAAACTTGGCAAATATCATCTCCTTGAAAATTGTCCCAAATGCCTAATCTTAGAGCATCTACTTTCTACCCTTTCCCTTTATTCTCTGCCTTTCATTTCTGATGTTCCAGAACATCTTATGCTTCTTGTGTTCTGGCAAATGAGGGAGACATTGCAGAAATTATCATCAACATGATATGCCTTGGACTTCTAAGGATTTTGCAAATGTGGGCAGGAAAATCCAATGACAAAAGGGAATAAATGAGTGGGGAAAATTACTGTTAGATACGTTTGTAGGTATTTGAAGTTCAGTATATTTTGGTAGAAAGGGCAAATACTTTGCTATCAGACAGATCAGGTTTGAGTTTGAACACTAACGATTTCTAATTTTATGACTTTTGGCAAGTTACTTTGCTACTTTGAGTTCCAATTTCCTCATCTGTCTAAAGAAGGCTTATAATAGCTAGATAGCTAGTATCATGACTAATATGAGAACTAGATAACATATGCTACAAGCTCTTAGCACTTTTATTGATCATGTACAAGGTATCTAATCAATATGTGTCCTAATGCTAACCTAAAGAGCTATCATAGTGGCATCCCAATAACTCAAACTTTGATTCTAATATAGTCAGTATTTTTACCAATGATTCAATTACTAAATATTTAGGAGACATAGAAGTAGGTATACATATCATTGTTAACAAAATTATACTGGAATAATGGGATGAAACTTTGAAGAAATTGAAGTATTGGATTGGAGAAGTTTATATAAAAATGAACAATGGTGTACTTTATGCATTTATACATTTAATGTTACTGGTTTGTTGAAAGTTTTCATTATACACTTTGGGTATATAAGCATGAAATGGGTTTATTTCTTCCACTACTGACCCCCAACTCTATTACTCCCCCCTCTGCTGAACAGTATATCTTATAAAAAACATTTTGGGCAACAATATAGACATATAAAAATGAATTACTCATTTGGAACAAACCAAGTTGGTTCAGTGCGAATGATTAAGGAGAACCTGTCAGAAGTGCCAAGAGCTGTTTTAAAATGAAGGCAAGATGACCTCTGTGCATTGACCCAGGTTGTTAATTTCTTCTCTGCAGACTGAGACCTATTAGTCAAAAGCCCATCAGGGCCAAACTCAAGTGTTTCCACATTCAATTATTTCAAAAATAGCCCAAACAAGCATATCTTGAGCCATTTAGAACCTGCCTGATTTGCTTACTCTGCAAAACTTCACCCACATTTGCTGGCAATAGATAAGCCCCAGACCATAAAGACCCCAAGCTGCTTCTACTCTTGGGAACTCTCTGATCCAAAGACTCATGACTGTTCCTCAGTGGCTATCACCTAGACACCTAAGCCCCCTGTCCAATCTGCCTTACCTCCAGGATCTCCTGTGTCCTTTTCTGCTTCTGTATGGAGACCTGTGGCATCACACCTGGACAAACTGCTACTGTGAGGGACTTCCTCCACACACAAACCTGTCAAGTATCAATCCACATTTGCTGGCAATAGATAAACCAATAGATAAAGCTTTTACACTATTACCTGTCATCATATCCTTTTTCTTGGTCAGCTCCTAAATCCTCTGAACCCCCTGCATGGGGTAAGGATAAAGAAGAGGCAAAAGTCAGCTTGTGAAGGCACTTGAATGTTATGCTGAGATGTTGGGGTGTTATCTATAAAGAGTTTAAACAAGGGAGGAGCATGTTCCCATTTATATTTCATGAAGTTCATTCTAGCTGCAGTGTGAAGGATGGAAGCAGAGATACTGGTGTTATAATCAAGAGAAACAGTGCTAAAGACCAGCACAAAGGAGAAGGAAGGCATAGGGTATGGTGGCCAACTGGAGGTTGAGGGGTGGGTGGTAAAGATAATGGAGAGCTAGAATGACTTTAAGACTTCTGTCCTGGGTGTCTAAAAGTTGGCATCATTAACCTTGGAGAAAATATAAAGAGAAAGAATTGATGAGGTGAGAGGATGATAGGTTTGGCTTGAAGTGGCTTTCATGAGAAGAGGATTGTTGAGGCTTTTGGAATGAATGAATTCTCTCAGAAGACTATACAGAGTTAGATGTTAAGAGGACTGGAGACAGAAACTTGAGAAATGCTGAGATTTATGAAACCTGCAGGAAAAGATGAAGAATTTGCAAATGAGGCTGAGAAAAAAAGGATATGAGAGGTATGAGGAAACTCAGAATAGAGTGTGGTTGCAGAAGCCCATGCTAGCATATTTCAAAAAGGAGCAACAATCAGCCACAAGTCAAATGCCACAGAGTTCAAGTTACAGGATTGGGAATCATCCAGGGAATTTTGGCAGCCCTGAGTGCATCTGGACTTGTTGAGAGAGAAAGAATTCATATATTTGATTACTTCACCAAGACATAGACATTACATGATTAATATTCATGAATAATGATGAGAGTTATGAATAATTGTTAGAAATCCTGCCATCTAAATGATTACATGAGCTATGTGAAGTGAATATCCCATGGAGATAAATTTATAGAGGTATAACTTATTGCATCTGAGAAAACAGTACTGAACTTATCTGAACTTTGTATTTGACCTGGTGAATTTAAAACCCCAAAGAGATACTAACTACATAATATGGAAAATATGCTTTACTTCACTTCATATTAACATATGTGCCTAATTACGATTATTGCCATAAAATGTGTCTGAAAGAAGAGACACTTTCCCATGAGAATTCATAATGTTTTATGTTAGTTCCATGTAATAATAGTTGTTGCTATAGATATTTTATTTGTTTTACTTAAGTGATTTGCAACGCTTTACATTTCAGTAATAAGAAGTATCAGTTTTTCATCTAAATGCTCTTATTGCATCAAGTATTTATGTATAGTCACATTAATCAAATGATAGTATAATATGTGGGTTCCCCCCCAAAGAACAGTGTGTAGATACCATTGAAAAATAATATCTTATCATTACGTTTTTAATTATTTTATTTCTCACTCAGAAATTTGGTTATGGTGCATATTTTCCTTGCACTTGAGAAAGTAAAGTGGATTGTATCTGTATGTCTGTTACAAACCACTTTTGAGTTCTTATTTTTCCCTAGGGAGGAGAAATGGAATCATATAAATTAAAAAGCATCAAACCAGGGGAACCGATACACCTGTAGTGTTACTGGGCCAAGTATTTCCAATGTCTGCCTAGACCATTTTTTCTCTCCACTTCCTACCTCCATATCTCCTTCTGTTTTCTCTGTATTATCTGCCCTGTCTTACCCACTCAGGGTTAATTGCCCTGTTTTGTTATATGACATTCACATTGTTTTGTAGATATCTATTTCTGGTCCTCTAAACCATGATCACCTTGAAGGAAAGAAGTGACATTTTCATCTTTACATTTGCAGAGGATAGGAAACAATATTATATGTTTAATGCTTAATGGTACCTTAATGCTTCAGGTTAATAGTGATTAATTTTAATCTTATAATCATAGTCACATGTTTGGTAGGCAGGTTATATTATCTCCATTTTACAGATGAGGAAACTGATGGTCAGACTATACATCAGGCAGATCTGGACAACAATGCTCTGTTCACCATTAATTTCTACCATAGGACACAAACTCTAAATAGTTGTCTGATTACCTCGTGAGATTGATATTTTATGAACTATTACCCATACTTCCCTTTATTTGAAATTCTCCTTTTTTGTGTGTGTGTGTGGGGGGACAGATTCTCAAGTTATTGCCTTGGGTAGAGTGCCATGGCGTCACAGCTCATAGCAACCTCAAACACTTGGGCTTGGTGATCCTCTTGGCTCAATTTTTCTATTTTAGTAGAGATGGGGGCTTACTTTTTGCTCAGGCTAGTCTTGAATTCGTGAACTCAAGCTATCCACATGCCTTGGCCTCCCGGAGTGCTAGGATTAAAGGCGTGAGCCACCGTTATTTGAAATTCTCATTAGAATTTTTTAACCATTCTGATTGTCTTTTCTTTCTTTTTTCCTTTTTACCTCCCATTCCTAATACATATTTTTACCTTTACTTATTTATTTATTTTTGAGGCAGAGTCTCACTCAATTGCCCTGGGTTGAATGCTGTGGCATCATCATAGCTTTCAGCAACCTCAAACTCTTGGACTCAAGCAACTCTTTTGCCTCAGCCTCCCAAGTAACTGGGACTGCAGGTACCTGCCCAGCTAACTTTAGCACATGTGTTGCCAAAGTAAGCATTGATTTGAATCTCGTGTTCACCATTGTTGGCATATAGGAAAGCTGCTGATTTGTGTACATGAATTTTCTTTTCTTTTTCTTTTTTTTAATTGAATGGTAACTATGTACATTAAGGCACTTCTGGGGTACAGTGTGGGGCTTTCACATACAATCCGAAACACTTCCATCAAACTGGTTAACATAGCCTTCGTGTCATTTTCTTAGTTATTGTGTTAAAACATTCATATTCTACTCTTAGAAAGATTCACTTGTACCCTTGTAAGATAAACCACAGAAGAGAGAGGCGGAGCAAGATGGCGGAGGAGATGCACCCCTGAGTCAACTCTCCTGGTGATTTCAGGTGAGAGTGGGCTTATTAATCCCTTCCGCGGCATCCTTGCACAGATAAGCAGCACAGGGCGAGCAGCAAAGAGGGGAATAGTT
>CAUYQV010122203.1:0-11434 GCA_963574575.1 Galagoides demidoff | reverse complement strand
GGCATCACAGCTCATAGCAACCTCCAACTCCTGGGCTCAAGCGAGTCTCCTGCCTCCGCCTCCCAAGTAGCTGGGACCACAGGCGCCCGCCACAACACCCGGCCATTTTTTTTTTTGGTTGCAGCCATCATTGTTGTTTGGCGGGCCCAGGCTGGGGATTGGAACCTGCCACCTTAGGTGTACGTGGCTGGCACCTTAGCTGATTGAGCCACAGGCACTGAGCCTCTTCTTCAGTCTTTATTTATTTTTATTGCCACAGAATCTCACTTTGGTAGTGCTGTGGCATCATAGCTCACAGCAACCTCCACTTCTGGGGCTCAAGTGATTCACTTGCCTCAGCATCCCTTGTAGCTTGGGAAGACAGACACTCACCATAATGTCCGGCTATTTTGTTTGTTTGTTTAGCAGACCAGGCCAGGTGTGCTTCCCCCCCCTCCCCAGCATGTGGCCTGCCCCGTAACTTCTGAGCTACGGGTACCCACTCTCTTCAGTCTTGTTAGTGTTTGGGAAAGTGTTTTGTTTTTGTCTGTGTCCTCCTCGTCTTAGAAACACGAATGGTTACATGCATAATCACTGTGAGCAGGGATGAGAAAGGCAATTTATTTGCCTGTAATTGGTCTATTTTTGTGGGAGAAAAAAGGGTAGAAAATGAAATATAATTATTAATTACAAATATATGCTACTTATTTAGGTAGAGTTAAGGAATGAAACTTAAATTGTGAAATAGGTAAAAGTTGTGAAATGTGAATACAGAGAAATGAAACTATTAAAAGGAATTTGCTTTTAGTTGTACAGATTTTTGAAAAATTGAACAATGACAATTGAGGAAGTAATCAAATTGGACTTGCTGCATTGTTCTCACAAATACTCCAAAATTATTAATTTTCTTTGATTTTTAACTTGAACATTGAATACTGAGCATTCTGATTTGTTTGGTGATCTTTTTCAGTTTTTTTAAGAAATATTACTTATAATTGGTGCATGTTTTTACTGGCTTATTTATTATTTTACTTGGAACAGCAAATTTTGTTTAAAATATTTTTTTTAATGTTAGTTAAAAGGTTTTGGGGGGTTTTCTTGGTGTGGTAGTTGGTAAGAATCAAGTTTATTAACAAATAACATACATTGAATAAAATTCTCTCATATTTTAAAGGCAAGTGGGAATATACATACTTAATTCATGGATAATATTTTTCTGAAATCAACACTGTAAGAAATAGCTATCGAATAACACAAATAATGAAAAGACACTCAATTTTAAAAAGATAGTAAAGACTTTTTACAACTACATAGTGCTAAGGAAATAAAATTTCACTTAACATATAGACTATTTGGGACAATAAAAGAATAATGTTTTTAATAAAATTATTAAATAAAGTCTTTAAAACCATATCAGTAAGTTTTACACATATGAATTTAAAAGTAAAATAAATTTAAAATAAAATGTAATTGTGTTTCTGAAATCTAACTAGAGGTATTTTACTATTGTGAAATATTTTAGCGTTAGTAGAAATACAGAGCTTTCCTGAGTTTATTTTCACTACACTGGCAAGAAAAAAAATCAAGAAAATAATCTGTGAAACTACATATCTGCTGATGTTTGTTTCTTTTTAATTGTACAGACTTCCTATTCAATAAATGGTTTTGGATTATTTCATATATAATTCTGGGACTATTGTGAAAGATCTGGAAAAAATTTAGGAACTGAAAGTAGCATGGTCACTGTGTATGTTAAAATGTGATAAAATTTATGAAATTCATTTTCAGTAGATGACTTTTACTCTTTTTAAAAAGTAAGATTCTCCATTAAAAAGGCACTTGTCTTCCTTATAATACTGGCTTTAAAATTAAAAAAACAGAGATTAAAGGGGGTTTCACTTCATTTGTTTGGATAGATTACCTCTTTCCTCTCAAAGATTTTTGAAATACCCTTATGAATAACTAATGGAGGGGTACCCCCAAGATCAGAAAGAACAAGTCTGTTTTTCTTTGTTCTTGTCTAATTTCTTTTAAGAAATTCTGTCCCAAAGGGGGAAAAATGGCTTCTTATTATTTTCCTCTGTTAATAATGGTCGCTGTACTGAGTTTTCTTTTTCAGGATCTTTTAAAATTGTATTTCCTTGAATTTCTGTATTCTCAGATACCATTTTTTATATATTAGGTGATCTGCATAATGTTTAATTATTTTTTATTTATATAAGCCAATTGGTATAATCATACTTTTCTCATTTAAATCTATATATGAACATATGTATCTATGTAACAGAAAAATTTCATCAGTTTCAAATAATGGCATACTCTTAAGTCACTTGATTTAACGAAATAGAAGATTCTAAAGCTTTGAAGTTAAAAGAAAACAAGACACCAAGTCTTCCAAATATACTTTGTTGATCTTTTCTGTACTATTTAATGCAGAAAATCTCATTTTCTATAATTTTATATATTAGGGACTACCTAAATGCTGTGTTAGAAAAATATTCCCACCTATGTCTTACCTAGAAAATACATTTTTTTAAAAAAGGGCTCTCTATAAAATAAAACTTACCCTTTTTTGCTTATTTTCTCTGTTCTTGAAATTCTTAGGAACTGTAAAGAGAGACATTTTCCTGATTTTATGTTTAATTCTTAGGCTTTAGTAAATAAAATTTTATGACTAGTTTATAACCCAGTAGTATCTGTTGATACTTTACACACCTAAAACAGTTCTTTTCATTATGGCTTCCCAGTTTTTATTTAGTGTTTTAATTGGATTACAAATTTAACAATTTGAGGACTAATTATATGAATTGTTAAAAATAAATGGAACTGTAGTTTTTTTTTATTATAAAATAAGCTATCTAGGAAAATTCATTTTATTATATATTCTTAAATAATTTCAAAATCAGTATTTCATATTTAATGCAATGGATGTTAAGAAAAAAATTAATCTTCAGTTAGAAATCTGAATAAAAAACCAAATTGCCTTTTGCTGCCATTCAGCTTTTTTAAAATATTAAATCTGATATAACTGACTTAACTAAAAATCTCAGTGTCACAAAGAAAAATTTAATTCTGTCTTTAGAAATAAATTATAAAATTCCAAAATTTTGCTGTAGAATTTAGCTAATGATTACCTTTGAGAACCTGTATTTTGAACTTGAAAGTGTTTGTATTGATATTTTCTTAAATTTACTTTATTGGTTTAATTCCTTTGACTTTCTCACCATCCTCAGCAAGTAAGGGAAGTTTTTGTTTGTTTTTTTTTTTTAATTTCAGTGAAATTGCCTACTGTGGTAATTTGGTAGGACTATTTTATATAGTTTTATTTGTCAAAAGTTTTTTACAGTAGGAATACATACATTCTGCAGGGATTAGAGATGTGTATTTTTCAACCAGTTTGCTTTTCTGGCTTTAAACCTTGTTTCTATTCTGTGAAGGATCCTTTTGGCTTCTGTTACTTACTTGTTAGAACATTGGCCTAAAAGAAGAGGTTCTGTGAAAGATGTTTTTAAAAAGCCTTCACACAGGCTCGGCGCCCATAGCACAGTGGTTACAGTGCCAGCCATATGCACCGAGGCTGGCCAGTTGGAACCTGAGCCAGGCATCGTGGCGGGCACCTGAACTCCCAGCTACTTGGGAGGCTGAGGCAAGAGAATCGCTTGAGCCAAAGAGTTGAGGTTGCTGTGAGCTGTGATGCCACAGTATTGTACTGAGGGCGACAAAGTAAGACTCCGTCTCCAAAAAAAAAAAAAAAGCATTCACACATTAGCTAATTTTTTTTATCTTCTGAACTATTTTCATTGAAATTTGAGTTTAATGTATTTGCCATTTTAAAACCAGACTGTTGACCCCAGCATTACTGAAAGGCTCAAATAAAATGTTTGTGAAAACATTTGATAAAACTAGCACAAGCTGTGCAAATGTAGGATGTTATTTTGCTTTTGGCAGTAATGAAAGCTTAATTATTGCATAACTCTTTTTCCATCCAGTGGTTATGTGATCAGCAGAGGTATCTTCATTGACCATCTTGAAAAATCCTATGGTTTTCTACCCTGCTATTAATCAGAGATTAAATTCCGGCTCATTTAGAAGAAGAAAGAGAGAGACATAGTAGGCTAGTATTTCCAAAATAATGAATTGGTTCATAGTTGATTATGGTACTTTGCTCAGCCCAAGATAACCCAGAGAGAATCCTAAAAATAAAGTGACAGTGTTTTTAAGAGTTTACCTTTTAAGGATGTAATATTCTATCGTGATTTTATTTGCGTGTTTTCTAGTGAACAGCCTACTGTGATTTTTTTTTTAATCATTCATGTTGCTTGTTAAGTGAATTAATGCCTTCACATTGTAAAATATTTTATATAATAAACACTGTAAAGAGCCATTTCCCTTCTTTTGCTGCCTTTCATTAATGTTTTAAAATCCCCCTTTTTACAGGATTTTGCCTCCCGGGCTAAAGTGGCAGTTCAAAACCTAGTACAGAAGGTTGGATTTTTTGGAATTTTGGCCTGTGCTTCGGTAAGTGAATTGTACTAAAAGTGAGAAATTTCACTAAATGGTAGGGTTATATTTTGATCCAATTTGTTTTAAGGATATACTCCTGAATTGAATAAAAATGCTGGCACTTTCATTGGGTATGTAATTTGTGAATCATTCACTTTACTCATTAAATGAACTATTTTCTATGGGATTGGTTTTGATCTTGTTTATTAATTTTTAAGTATTTCATCATACAATGACAACTTCAGACCTAAATGGCTTGATTCATTAAGAATAAAAGAGATGGCTTGGCGCCTGTGGCTCAAGTGGCTAAGGCACCAGCCACATACACCTAAGGTGGCAGGTTCGAATCCAGCCTGGACCCGCCAAACAACAATGACGGCTGCAACCAAAAAATAGCTGGGCGTTGTGGCGGGCGCCTATGGTCCCAGCTACTTGAGAGGCAGAGGCAGGAGACTCGCTTGAGCCCAGGAGTTAGAGGTTGCTGTGAGCTGTGAAGCCACAGCACTCTACCCAGGGGGATAGCTTGAGGCTCCATCTCAAAAAAAAAAAGAATAAAAGAGAAACATGGGGCCGCGCCTGTGGCTCAAAGGAGAAAGGGCGCCGGCCCCATATGCCAGAGGTGGTGGGTTCAAACCCAGTCCTGGCAAAAAAAAAAAACCAGAATAAAAGAGATACAAATCCATTCTCCCAATGAAGAATGTCTAATGAAGTATATTTAACCAAATAAGAATGACTTTGTTCTCCACGGTTTTTTGTTTGTTTTTTTTCTAATGGAGACAAGGTCTTCCTCTGTTACCCATGCTGTAGTGCAGTGGTGTCATCATAGCTCACTGCAATCTCAAACTCCGAGGCTTAAATAATCTTCCTGCCTCAGCCTCCTGAGTAGCTGGGACTCTAGACACACACCACCAAGCCCAACTAATTTGTGTATTTCTTGTGGAGACTGGGTCTTGCTCTTG
The DNA here is from genome assembly GCA_963574575.1 of Galagoides demidoff. NCBI lineage: Eukaryota > Metazoa > Chordata > Mammalia > Primates > Galagidae > Galagoides > Galagoides demidoff. Next base: position 5,993 of record CAUYQV010122203.1, on the reverse strand, counting down.
CTCAAACTGGTCTCAAACTCCAGGCTTCTCCATCCACCTCAGCCTCCCAAAGTGCTGGGATTATAAGGTGTGAGCCCACGCTTGGCCAGATTTATACATTGGAAGTCTTTTTCCAAAATTTTAAATATTAGTTAAAAGAGAGAATTCACATAAAACTTGTCTAAAGTAACATTGATTCCTAGCTAGGTAAAGGGAACATCTGCGGCAAAGATAGAGACATCTTTGCCTTCCATGAACTAAGAAGCCATTTAATGTCTCGGCAAGGTACAATAGCTCACACCTGTCATCTCAGCACCTTGGGAGACCAAGGCAGAAAGATCTCTAAAGGTCAAGAGTTTGAGACCAGCCTTACCAACTTAGTAAGATCCTGTCTGTACAAAAAAATAAGAAAATTAACCGGGTATAGTGTCACAGGCCTCTGTGGCTCAGCTACTTGGGAGGCTGAGACAGGAGTATTTCTTAAAACTAGAAATTCAAGGCTACAGTGTGCTATGAATTGTACCACTGCACTCTAGGCGGGGTGACAGAGCAAGACCCTTTCTCTTTTTGAAAAAAAAAAAAAAAAGAAAAGACTTACATTTCAAATTTCTGATATTGACATTTCTTGATGAGTTGACATTTGTCCTGGCTCCTTTCTAGCATAATAGAAAGGTATGTTTGAGATGGAGCATTTCAATCAAAATTTTCTTTGGTAGCCTGTACACAGTTGTTGGTAGTTCAGTGGTAGATTTAGCTAGAATACTTAGGTACCTGGTTGATGATGAAATAAACTGCTTATGAATAAAATTTATAAAAGCATTGCCTTCTGACTTATAGCTACTTTATCTATTATATGCTAGAACATGGTATGTCTTGGAGCTCTTCACTACCTTAGCAAAGAAAGTAGTCAAAAATTAAGGTACCGAACTCCTAAGATGTCAACATTATATAGATTTTCTAAAACACATATATACCTAAATTTCTATCTGCTGGTCCTGGCAATATGAGAAGTTTTCATAACCTAACTTCTTTTTAATGCAGAAGCTTTTTATCATAGTACTGATAGTAACTATTTGAGCAAGTTACAGATATATTGTAGTATGATACAGTGGAAGGAGAATGGGTTCTGAAGTCAAGTGGACTTGGATTCAGAAACCAGTTATTTCTCAGTCAAGTTATTCTCTTTGAGTGTCAGTTTTCCAGTTGTTAAATTGAGGCAATAAAATACTCCTTGCCGGCTTGGGGCCTGTGGCTCAAGCGGCTAAGGCACCAGCCACATACACCTAAGGTGGTGGGTTCGAATCCAGCCCGGACCCGCCAAACAACAATGATGGCTGCAACCAAAAAATAGCCAGGCGTTGTGGCGGGCGCCTATGGTCCCAGCTACTTGGGAGGCGGAGGCAGGAGACTCGCTTGAGCCCAGGAGTTGGAGGTTGCTGTGAGCAATGAAGCCATGGCACTCTACCCAGGGTGACAGCTTGAGGCTCTGTCTCAAAAAAAAAAAAAATACTCCTTGCCAAGGCTAATACGAGAATTTAAGATATCTATTCTAGGTATCTAACAGTACCTAGAACATAAATGACAGAAATTTTTTATTATGATCTATCTAGGTATAAAGTAAAAAAAAAAAAAAAAAAAAGGAAGGAGGTTCCTTACCCTCTCTTCAAGGAACCTGAAGTCTAGTGAGAGTGACAATTGAGATATGGTGATAAGTAAAAGACACTGAAAGTTGAGAATAATGGGATTAAACCGAGATGCCTAATGGATAATAATGTCCTTAGTTTAGAGGCTAAAAGAACAAGATTGGGAGCTGGATTCAAATCATGCTCTACTGCCATTTACCTTGGACAGATTGCTTAACCTGTCTGTCTTTTTTTTTTTTTAAAGACAATCTCAAGCTGTTGCCCTCGATAGAGTGCTGTAGCATCACAACTCACAGCAACCTCAAACTCTTGGGCTTAAGTGATTCTCTTGCCTCAGCCTCCCCAGTAGCTGGGACTATAGGTGCCTGCCACAAAACCCAGCTATTTTTTTGAGATGGGGTCTTGCTTTTGCTCAGGATGGTCTTAATCCTGTGAGCTCAGGCAATGCGCCCAGCTTGTCTGACTATTTTCAATCTGTAAAATGGATGTAACAATATCATATGAAGTATGTTAATGATAGAAAGCCCTTAGAAAAGTCCCTGTGTCCTGCTAGAAATCTTCTTGTACCAGCTGCTCTTTTTTATATTTGATTAGGCATGCTCAGTACTTATAAATAAAAGTTCAATTTTGCCCTCTAGAAATTTTTTTTTTTTTTTGAGACAGAGTCTCACTTATGTCGCCCTTAGTAGAGTGCTGTGATATCACAGCTCACAGCAACCTCAAACTCTTGGGCTTAAGTGATTCTCTTGCCTCAGCCTCCTGAGTAGCTGGGACTACAGGTGCTCACCATAATGCCCAGCGATTATAAATTTTTTTGTGTGTATGTGTGTGTGGTTTTTGGCTGGGGCTAGGTTTGAACCTGCCACCTCTGGCATATGGGGCTGGCGCCATCCTCCTTTGAGTCACAGGTGCTACCCCAGAAATTTTTAATATTTACATTTATATATACTTGAATTAAGGTAAAAAGGAATGTATTAATTAGTTATTTCATTGTTAACATTTAAGCTAAAATAAATAAAACTCCTACTTGAGGGAATATCAAAGCAACTGCCTAGTTCTTTTATTTCTAGTCTTTCAGTTATATTTAGTTATTGATTTAAAAAAGAATACCGTGCATAGCTAATAAAATATTTATTGATTATGCTGTTCTGATAGTATCTAATATAGAAGAAAGTGTCCAACATGAATTATGACCTTATAATAAGAAAAAAAAGTAATTTACAGAGTTCTAAGAGTCACATGAGAAAATACAAGAAACTTCAGACATAATACGGTGCAGTGATATTGTTATTACGTGATTGTGAGAAATGAAATTGTATAAAGCTTTTGAATTTGGATGAGAAAAACAAAAATGAGTTATTGAATCCAAATGTTACTAACAAAAGAAGATTTGAATTCTAATTTAGTAATGGCATTATATTTTAAAGACTGTATGTGATGAATATATTTTAGACAACCGGGCTTTTCTTTCAGAGTTCAGAAATGAAATTTATGAATTAATTGGCTTATAAATGATTCAGCCAACAGGCACAAAGGCAGAGTACTTCTGTAAGAGAAAGATGGATAAAGTCTACAAAAACAGCTTGTGGTTTTTTGCATTCTTACATGAAATTATCTTTTAGCATTCTTAAAATGTGGGAATGTTTGGAAAAGGTATTTGTGAATCACTTCTTTGTCTGGAACTGAGGATTTAAAACATCTGAATCTGTATGCCCTCATATTTCCATACTTGATTTTCTTTCTAAAATATGTCTCATGAAATAAAACACAAATTATGAATTTTTTCATGTTGAGAATAATGGGACATCCACCTACAAATGTATTTGTGAATTTACTAGAATATTTGCTAAAGATTTTAGAACCCTGCTAACTACTGAAATAATCTTAAGTCTCTTTCTTTAATCATATCTCAATTTAGAGACCACCAAATAGCCAGTAATCTACTGAATAGGATTAAATTCTTACAGAACCATTGGCTTTATCCATCCACTTCTCATGTGATATACTATGTATAAGTAATATAATCAAAAGGACAGGTTAGTTTGCTGTGAGCAGATTGAACGCCTAAGATGAGTATAAGCCCCAGCTTATTGCCTAGCTTACTGGCACATTAGATACCTGCCTAACCTCCTTCTGAGAAGGTTAGTACTGATCAGGGAAGCCCTTTCTTGCTCTGCAGTGAAAGCAAGGCTTAAAACCAAATGTTACAGACCATTGTGTTCACATAAGTTGTTCTTTGGATGATATATGAAAGCCCATTCTTTTCTCTTTGTAGATTCCAAATCCTCTATTCGATCTGGCTGGAATAACTTGTGGACACTTTCTGGTACCTTTTTGGACCTTCTTCGGTGCCACCCTGATTGGAAAAGCAATAATTAAAATGCATATCCAGGTAATTAAACCCCCGGATTCACTGATAATGATGATGAAGCCATCACAAAGCAATGAAACATATGCTTTCCTTTTTTTTCTTTCTTCTTCTTTTTCTTTTTTTTTTCTTTTGCTCTAAGGAAAACCCAGGGTACATATGCTTATTCCTAAGCAAATTTTTAAGTTGTAGTTTCGCTTCTTTTGGTTGGTAGCTTACTTAGGTAATAAAGCATGGAATGTCATTTGGAGGTTATTCAATCTCCTTGTTTTCTTTCTTCCCTTCTTTCTTTCTCTCTCCCTCTCTTTATTTCCTTCTTTTTTTTCTTTCTTTATCTTTTGCCTTGTGAAACCATTTATCCATGACTTTTACCAAACAAAAATAGTGTTCCTAAAAAAAAAAACAAACCACCTGTGGCTCAGTGAGCAGGGTGCTGGCCCAATGTACCAGGGGTGGCAGGTTCAAACCTGGCCCCAGCCAGACTGCAACAAAAAAAATAGCCAGGCGTTGTGGTGGGCGCCTGTAGTCCCAGCTACTCAGGAGGCTGAGGCAAGAGAATCACCTAAGCCCAGGAGTTGAAAGTTGCTGTGAGCTGTGACACCACAGTACTCTACAATAAAGTGAGACTCTGTCTCTAAAAAAAAAAATAGTGTTCCTGTGTAAGAAAGTGCACGTCTTTTTTTGTATGCATAGTAAAAAAAAAAAAGTTTCTTTACTGACCATGAGCTGAGAGAATATTATCTTTCACTAATTCTTACTTTCTTTCACATGCTCTATCTAGTACTTGCTCTCATGGCGCCAGTGTTCTTTACTGAAAACCAGCCAGATGTTAGTGTGGGGGAGAATGGGGAACAATAGGGTTTCTGAAGAGGCCAGGCGATATGGGTTGTGGTTAGAGAAGTGAGAATCTGCTAGTCCTTAAAGCCACTTTTAAAATCTTTAGGACAGGGTGCGTGTGCTAATAGTGGAAAGGAAAGAGGCTGAGAACTTAAATGAGGAGGAAATATGATGTACTTCTAGAACTGTGACATGAATTATTTCCTTCTGAGGGCAAATCTCACTAAAATAAAAATTAACTTGGAAAGAATTTGTTTTTAATCAGTGTAGTTTGCAACAAAGAGAAGTATTCAATCAAAAAAAGAGCAAGAACAGTGAAGTCGTGTGTCTGCCCTCTCATAATTTCGTAATAATTAAAAGTGGTATATCTCCAAAGTTTCTACTTAAAACCTTTCTAACTGTAGTTGTTAGAAGGGAAGATTAAAAGAGGAAAACATATCTTCCCACTTTGTAATCTTAAATTTTGGCATTTGGGATGAGTTTGAGTCTGTCCTCCATTCTCTTCCCTTAATAACTGCTGAGGAGTTTAAGGATATGTTTTTCCTCCTTCATGGGATACATGTCTTCCCACTTACATTAAGTAGTCTGTTCAGCAAACACAGGTGTTTATTTATTTATTTATTTATTTATTTTGAGGCAGAGTCTCACTATGTCTCATTTGGTAGAGCACGATGGCATCCCAGGTCACAGCCTCAAACTCTTGGGCTTAAGGAATTCTCTTGCCTTAACCTCCTAAAGGGCTGAGATTATGGGAGTGAACACTTGTGCCCAGCTTCCATTTTAATTCCTTTTATACTACCAATTTCATATATAATCCCTAAACTTTGTGTCTTCCTTTATACCTCTTAAATGTGTTAACTTTCTATAAATTACAACAAAATTATTTGTTCTGTAAATACCCTATCTATCATAATAGGGTATGTAACTTACTGGACCTTTCATTTCAAAAAAATTAAAAATTAGTATATTTTGGCTCGGCGCCTATGGCTCAAGCGGCTAAGGCGCCAGCCACATACACCTAAGGTGGCGGGTTCGAATTCCCAGCCCCGGCCCGCCCAAACAACAATGATAGCTGCAACCAAAAAATGGCTGGGCGTTGTGCTGGGCGCCTATAGTCCCAGCTACTTGGGAGGCTGAGACAGGAGACTCGCTTGAGCCCAGGAGTT
>CAUYQV010122202.1:0-29957 GCA_963574575.1 Galagoides demidoff | reverse complement strand
TCCTGTCTCAGCCTCCCAAGTAGCTGGGACCACAGGCACCCGCCACAACGCCTGGCTATTTTTTGGTTGCAGCCATTATTATTGTTTGGCGGGCCCGGGCTGGATTTGAACCCGCCACCTTAGGTGTATGTGGCTGGCGCCTTAGCCGCTTGAGCCACAGGTGCCGAGCCGAGAATAGTCTTTTCAATAAATCACTGAACAACTGGCTATCCACATGCCAAAGAAAGAATTTGAGCTCCTTCACATCACATTCAAAAGTTAACACAGGGCTGCGCCTGTGGCTCACTGAGTAGGGCACCGGCCCCATATACCGAGGGTGGTGGGTTCAAACCCAGCCCTGGCCAAACGGCAACAAAAAAATAGCTGGGCATTGTGGCAGGTGCCTGTAGTCCCAGCTACTCGGGAGGCTGAGGCAAGAGAATAGCCTAAGCCCAGGAGTTGGAGGTTGCTGTGAACTGTGACACCACAGCACTCTACCAAGGGCAATAGAGTGAGACTCTGTCTCTAAAAAAAAAAAAAAAGTTTACTCAAAATGGATAACAGACCTAAACATGTAATAGGTAACACTATAAAACTTTTAGAAAATAATAAGTATAATATTTCTACCCTTGAATTAAGGCAATAGTTTTTGTGTATGAACTCCAAAAGCACAGTCAAAGGGGAAAAATGGACAAATTGGACTTCATCAACATTTAAAAATACGTGCTTCACAGGTCACCAATGAAGTGAAGCCAATCCAGTCGAGAGAAAAATACTTACACATCACACATATGATAAGTTTCTGGTAGTTGGAGATTGTAGTGCCTGATGCTCAAGCCTGTGATTAGCCACTGCACTCCTGGGCAACAAAGCGAAGACCTTTTCTAGAAAATAAAATAAAACTCAAGGCCCGGCACAGTTGCTCATGCCTGTGATCCTAGCACTCTGGGAGGCACAAGCGGGTGGATTGCTTGAACTCAGGAGCTGGAGAGTAGGCTGAGCAAGGGCGAGACCCCTCGCTACTAAAAATAGAAAAACTAGCCGGGCATTGTAGCAGTGCCTTTCGTCACAGCCACTGGGGAGGCTGAGGCAAGAGGATCCCTGGAGTCCAGGGGCTTAAGAGTGCTGTGAGCTATGACGCCATGGCACCCTACCCAGGGTGACAGAGTGAGACTCAGTCTCAAACAAACAAACAACAACCAAAAAAAAAACCCCAAATATAAAATAACTTGAATAGACACTGCTCCAAAGCATATGTATATAAATAGCAATTCACACTCAGAAATATGCTCAGCATTACTAATCATTAGGGAAATACAAATTAAAACCACAAGATGCCACTTCACACCCACTAGAATGGCTGTAATCAAAACGCGGCACAAAAACAAGTGTTGACGAGGACGTAGAGAAATCAGAACATTCATACATGGCTGGTGGGAATGTAAAATGGTGCAGCTGCTTTGGAGAACGTTCATCGGCGCCTCAAAATGTTAAACATAGAGTTACCATAGGACCCAGCAACTCCACTGCTAGCCCAAGAGAAATAAAAACATGGTACCGTTCATTCTGACACACTCTCAAATCTATCTTGTGGGCCCTTTGAACCGTAACTCAAATCAGATCAGTACAAGCTCAGGCCAATGGGAACGGTTTTTGCAGGGTTTTTTGTTGTTGTTGCTTGCCAACAAGTGCTCACTGTCGCAAAAGAAACGTACCCATGCGGTACTGCGCGTGTTTCTTTTCCCTTCTGTCGTCAACCCCACGGTAGCTTCACTCCACTGAGGCCTCGCAGCGCAGCTTAAGAGAGTGACAGGGCGCTTTACGACAGTTGCTTTGAGGCAACACCGGAGAAGGAAGATGGCAGCCACCTTGGTAGCTGCTCGCGGATGGGGGCCGGCACCGGCCTGGGGGCCGGAGGCCATCGCTCCAGACTGGGAAAACCGGGAAGTCTCCACAGGGGTGAGGAAGGAGTCGGAGTTCATAAGATGTGCATAGAGCCTGACGCGATGGAAAGATAAAGCCCGAGTAGTTTGGGAGATCTGGTGGGGACAGAGGGAAGGTGGACTGCTTTGTGCTGGAGTCAGGGGAAAAGGCGTCCTGAGGGTGTTAGGGTGGTGTGGTACGTTCGTAGCGGTAAGGGTGTGTTGAAACGTGGAATTCTGAAGTCCTGTGGGGCGAGTGAAGCCCCTGCGAGTGAAGCCCCTGGGCTTAAAGGAGGGGATGAGTCCTTTCGGATTTAAGGATTGGAATTCTGGTTTTCTGAGTGATGTTGAGGCACCTATGAGATTTGAAAAAGGGTCGGCGGCGCACGAATTCTGTATTCTGGAAAATGGATAGAGGGATCATTAGAGTTTGTGTATGCTGAAGGATGTGGAAAGGCCCAGACTCACTCGTTTCTCCCTTTTCCCAGACCACTATCATGGCGGTTCAATTTGACGGGGGCGTGGTATTGGGGGCGGACTCCAGAACCACCACTGGGTGAGCTCAGGACAGATTTGTGGAAGGTCTTCCTGCTTTCCCCTGTCTTTTCTTTCCTTTCCTGCCTGCCAGGCCACCCTTACCCTTAACAGACTACTGTGGAAGGGAGGTTTCTTCTTCCCCTAAAGATTTGTCCGGGTTTCTACTACTACTTCTCCTCACCATTTTGGAGAACAAAACTGTTCTCCATCCAGCATATTTCAGTTTGGTTGGGAACTAATGGATTTATACTAGAATTCCTATCACTGACCCTAAGGAATTGGACAGTGATGGATGAAGGTGGGAGGCAGGTGGGTCCTTCCCTCACTGTTCTGCCATCCTGCAGGTCTTACATCGCCAATCGAGTGACTGACAAGCTGACTCCTATTCATGATCGTATTTTCTGCTGCCGCTCAGGCTCAGCAGCTGATACCCAAGCAGTAGCTGATGCTGTCACTTATCAGCTTGGTTTCCACAGGTGCTTATGGGCAGGGGAGGAGCATGTATCTGAAGGGAATTTGGACCTGAAGAGCTGAAAGGCCTGACCTCAAGGTCTTCTCACTTCTTTCTCTGTGACTGTCTTCAACATCTAGCATTGAACTGAATGAGCCTCCATTGGTGCACACGGCAGCCAGCCTCTTTAAAGAAATGTGTTACCGATATCGGGAAGACCTGATGGCAGGAATTATCATCGCTGGCTGGGACCCTCAAGAAGGAGGGCAGGTCAGACCTTCTCCTGGAGCCATACCTTTGGTCCCCAGGCTTTTTAAAATTTCTCTTTCTGGCCTCTGATGCATTTACTCTTAACTACTTACTCTCTCCAGACCAATACCACAATGGAAAGGCGAATATACATGTGTTGGCAGGAGGGGAGGGGGTACAACTGGTGACTCTTCTTCCTCCCTCTGGCAGGTGTATTCAGTGCCCATGGGGGGTATGATGGTAAGACAGTCCTTTGCCATTGGAGGCTCTGGAAGCTCCTATATCTATGGCTATGTTGATGCTACCTACCGGGAAGGCATGACTAAGGAAGAATGTCTGGAATTCACTGCCAATGGTAAGAATCTGGGCTTCTGGGCTGTGAGCTTAAAGCTTTCCCTCCCCCAACCCAAGCCAGGCCAACATGCCTCGTTCCTTGCAGTGATCCCATCATCTGACTCTAAACCCACCTTTTCCTTTTATCCACAGCTCTCGCTTTGGCCATGGAGCGAGATGGCTCCAGTGGAGGGGTGATCCGTCTGGCAGCTATTGCAGAGTCAGGGGTAGAACGGCAGGTACTTTTAGGGGATCAGATACCCAAATTCACCATTGCCACTTTACCACCTCCTTGAATCCTGGGACTCTAGAATACAATATGAGATACCCCATACTAACATAAAATTTAATAAAGTTTGTCAAAGAATCTGTGCTTTGGAAATCTTTCCTTGACCTCGAGCATGAATTTATCTGGCCCACAGACTACAGACTATTACACTGATCTCAGAGAGTTAGAGAGATGAAGGGAGTTCATGAATGCTTCATTCCTCATGAAACCTTTCCATGGGTGGTTTTCAAACCTCTCCAGACCATCTTCCAGCAAACTTTCTTTCCCACCACATCCAGGTTCTTGAGCCATCAGAGTGTGGGCAATGTGGGGGCTACCAGCATTACCTGCTGCCTGTTCAAACCCAAGGAACTCAGAATTCTGGCTGATATTGGGGCCACCTTCCCTCACCCTGCTTCCTGCCAGTACTATTTTTTGGGGCGGGGGAAGACAGTCTCACTTTGTTGCCCTCAAATGCTATCTATGGTGTTGTAGCTCACAGCAACCTCAAACTCTTAGGCTCAAACGATTCTCTTGCCTCAGCCTCCCAAGCATCTGGGACTATAGGTGCCAGCCACAACATCCAGCTATATTTTTAGAGACTCGGTCTCACTCTTGCTCAGGCTGATCTGGAACCCGTGAGCTCAGGCAATCCACCCGCCTCAACTTCCCAAGTGCTGGCGTTACAGGCATGAGCTACCGTGTCCTGCCACCGCCCCCCTTTTTTTAAGGCGAGCTTGGAACAAAGTTTATTGAGGACGAGAAAGGTAGGTTTACAGAGTAGGAGCAAGATATAGGCTACAGAGTAAGAATAAGCCTCCATTGCCAGGGCAAGTAGACAAAGAGGACTGTCAGGACTCTTCTCCAACCCAACCTCATGGTCTTCTCTCTTCACACTTAACTCTGTTACCTCATCTTGTGATCAGTGCAACAGTTTGACTTCCTTGGCTTTTGGGAGAAAACCCAGCCTAGCCTGCAAATGGAATTAAGGTGAATGTTGAGTAGAAGAGGGAAGCCACTAGAAATGCTTTCGGTCAGCTCTGGAAGCCACTATTCCCATAGAGAATAATCGGCAATAATAATAATAATACGGCAATCCTCACCTCCTTGAATGGGAAGTTGAAAATGAGCTCTCTGGCCCCTCTGAAGTTGTCCTCACTCAAGCCAGGCACCTAAAGGAGCTCAGTGGTATATCCCATTGATACAACACATTCTTGGTCTTCCCATAGTCTTCTTTTTCCCAGTCTGTGGATCGAGGAACTATGGAAGCAACATTTGAAAATGCTCTAGATTATGTCCTCCCTTAGAAGGTTTCAGAGGGTAGGCAGGAAAAAGGCTTCCTTAGGGGATAGAATGCTGTTACATTAAGTGAAGAAGAGCAGAGAAGGATCTCTGGCCCCAAACATGTACCTCTAACTTAAATAAAATGTAGAACTTTTGATATTTGTGCTAAAACTTGATCCCTCCGTCCTCCCTATCTCAAGGCATCCATCTTTGATCCTTTTTTTTTTTTTTAGTCTATGTCACCCTCGGTAGAGTGCTGTGGCATCACAGTTCATAGCAACTTCAAACTCATGTGCTCAAGTGATTCTCTTGCCGCACCCTCCCAAGTAGCTGGGAATACAAGTGCCCACAACAATGCCCAGCAACTTTTTGTTGCAGTTGTCATTGTTGGTTAGCCAGCCTGGGCTGGGTTTGAACCTGCCAGCCTCAGTGTATGTGGCTGGCACCATAACCACTGTGCTACGGGTGCCAAGCCAATCTTTGATCCTTATACTCCACATTCAATAAGGATAGTATGTTCTGAAAACTTTTCTTGAGACAGAGCCTTACTCTATTGCCCTAGGCAGAGTGCCATGGCATCATCATAGCTCACAGCAACCTCAAACTTTTGGGCTCAAGAAATCTTGCTTCAGCCTCCCAAGTAGCTGAGACTATAGGCATGTAGTCCTATAGTCCCACTAGCCACAATACCTGGCTAGTTTTCCTATTTTTAGTAGAGACAGGGTCTCTTTCTCAGGCTGGTCTTAAACTCCTAAGCTCAAGCAATCCACCCACCTTAGCCTCTCAAAGTGCTAGCATTACAGGCATGAGCCAGCATACCTGGTCTGAAAACTCTGAAAGCATATTTAGAATCCATCTACCTCTCATCACTCATACAATGTCTTTATTCCAGCCACCATCACCTCTTGCCTAGAGGATGATACCAAACTCCTTAATGGCCTTGCTCCTTACACATTTGCCTTTATACCATCCTTTCCCCAAACAGCAACCAAAGTGTTCTTTGTAAATGTGATGCCTTGTTCTTTCCCTGCTTAACAGTCTTCAATGTCTTCCCATTCCACCTAGAGTAATATTTTGGTTCCTTGCCATGGCCTACATTAGAAGACCTAACAGTTCCCCTAATCTTGACACTCTGGTTACTAGCTTTTTTTTCTGTTTCCTAGAACTCCTGGGCAAAGTTTTGTGCTGCCACTGGCTGTGTTTTCTGCCTGGGACTGCTCTTCTGTAATTTTTTTTTTTTTTAGACAGAGTCTCAATTTGTTACCCTCAGTAGAGTGTTGTCGCATCATAGCTCACAGCAACTTCAAACCCTTGGGTTCAAGTGATTCTCTTGCCTTAACCTCCCAAGTAACTGAGACTACAGGTGCCTGCCACAAGGCCTGGCTATTTTTAGAGACGGGGGCTGACTCTTGCTCAGGCTGGTCTCAAACCTGTGAGCTCAGGCAATCAACCCACCTTGGCCTCCCAGAGTCCTAGGATTACGGGCATGAGCCACCCTGCCAGGCTGCATAACTATTTTTTTAATTTACTTTATTTTTTAGAGCAGTTTTAGGTTTATAGCAACATTGAGTGGAAGGTACAGAGATTTTCCATATGTCCCCTGTCCCCACAGATGCACAGCCTCCCCCAATATCAACATCCAGCACCAGAGCTATACATTTGTTAGAATTGGTGGATGTCCAATACTGGCATCATCCCCCAGTTTTCACGTGACTGTCCATCATTCAGGTCTCAGCTCAAATGTCACCTTATCAGCAAGACCTTTCCTGATCATATGAAATTAAAGAAATACTACCCTTCCCCTAACACATTACCCTGTTTAATTTTCTTTTTTCTTTTTTTTTTTTTTCTTGAGACAGAGGTTCGCTTTGTTGCTCTCCATAGAGTACTATGGCATCATAGCTCACAGCAACCTCAAACTCTTTTTTTTTTTTTGTTTGTTTGTTTGTTTTTGAGACGGAGCCTCAAGCTATCCCCCTGAGTAGAGTGCCATGGCATCACAGCTCATAGCAACCTCCAACTCCTGAGCTCAAGCGAGTCTCCTGCCTCAGCCTCCCAAGTAGCTGGGAACACAGGCGCCTGCCACAACGCCCAGCCATTTTTTGGTTGCAGCCATCATTGTTGTTTGGCGGGCCCGGGCTGGGATTTCGAATCCGCCACCTTAGGTGTACGTGGCTGGCGCCTTAGCCGATTGAGCCACAGGCGCCGAGCCAACCTCAAACTCCTGGGCTCAAAAGATCCTCTTGCCTCAGCCTCTCTAGTAGCTGGGACTATAGGCGCCAGACACAAGGACCAGCTTGTTTTTCTATTTTTAGTAGAAGTAGGATCTCGCCCTTGCTCTGGCTATTCTCAAACTCTTGAGCTCAAGTGATCCACCCTCCTCAACCTCCCAGAAACCTCCCAGTAATAAGTGTTTATTACTATCTCATATTGTTGTGCTCGTTTACTTGTATATTATTGTCTACTTTCCCCTTGTAGAAAGCACAGTGAGAAGAGAATTCTTTCTTCTTAGTTCATTGATACATCTTCAATGCCTGGGAGAGGGTAGACACTCAATATTTATTGAATCAACATGGTCCCTAACCCCATCTTCTGTCTAGCCTAGCCCCCAACCTCCCTGAACTGCACGCCATACTCAACCCTGAAGCCTAAATTCTGCAAACTCCTACTTTCCTCCTAGCCACACCTGGGCTCTGCATTAGATCAGCTGCCTTGTATTCATCATTCCTGTGTCCCCACTCCTACCCCATGCAACACTTCCCATCTCAGCCCCTTAACCCAGGGCTAGCATCTTGCACCACCTCTGTTCCCCAACCCAACCCCCTCCACACCCACATATACACAACACTGGGCAGCTCTGAAGGTATTTAATGAAAGGGTTATGAGGGACCCAGGGAGCCAGACAATGGGATCGCAGAAATGTAGGGAAGGAAGGTTGCCAAGCCTTCCTGGAGTTTCAGCCCTTGGTTGTCCCTTTCAAATAGTGGAGTCATTGGCTGATGCTATATCATGCAGCTGGTGGCGGAAGGAGAGTCGGGCTTTCCTGCTGAAGTAGGCACCAGCCTCCGGTAAGGGTATCCCTCCCTCAGCCACAGTGGGAGCTGTTGCTGGGCTGGGATCTGGAGGGACAGCAGGACCCTGGCCTAAAAGGGAGGCCAGAGAAAGAGAAGAAAGTTGTAGGTCAGAGTTCAACCCCACCCCCACCTGGGGTTGAGGAAGAACCAAGCTAGGGAAGACACTTAGGGACCTGGGAACTGGTATGGAGTGCTGGTGGAAGCAACGGGGAAATGAAGAGGGGATGTTGCCCAGCAAGTAAGGCTAGCTCACAGATGTTGCCACCTGTGCAACTGCACAGGGTCCTCCCTACTCAGAAAGGCTGCCATGCTTGCATAGTGCTCTGCTGTCACCATCTTGAAATTCTTACATTTTTAACAAGAGGCTCTACTTTTTCATTTTGTACTGGGCCCTACAAAGTGTTTAGCCAGTCTTGTGAAGACTTGAGGGATCTACCTCCCACCCAGGAAAAAGATGATCCTTTTTCCCTTTGCTGGTTTGAGCATTTATCTTTCTTCCCAATGCAAGTCTGTCTGTCCAATAGCCCCCTTTCCTTCAGTCCATCCCTGTACCTGCACCTCTTTCAGTCCCCCGCCGTCTCCGGCACCCGCGCCATGGGAAACACCATGCCCCCTTCAGACCCATTTCAATAGTGGAGAAGGCCCGAGATGCAGGGAATGGCCAGGAGGGCCCCAGGGGCAGGGGTGTGGTTCCCAAGCCCCCCCACCATGGACAAAACTACCACTTAGCCTCAGAGCCTCAGACCGCCCGGTGATTATAGGCGCCAGGGATGGAAGGAGGAGAGAAGGGAGGGGGGAAGGGTGGGGGGATGCTCCCATTCAAACACCTATTCTTTTGTGCCCCCTTAACTTGGGGGTTCTCTCTGATCGGAATAGAGAACCAGGAAGAGACTGGGAGGAGTAGTATGGCAGAGACAGACACAGAGATGCGGGAACAGATGCAGTGAAAATTCAGCACAAAACCCAACAATTTGGTGCCAGGTGCCTGACTGGACGCTGCTGGGGATCTGTTCGCATTTTAGAATGAGAACTGAAGTGCTCAAGATGTAAAGGTTTAAAGAATTTTTTTTAGAATGAGAAACTTTACTAGTTAAGCAGATAGATCTTTATGTTCTCATTAAATGGTCTGATAGCTCTTATCCCATTATAAAGATGGTTGTAACTGATTAATTATGCTGTACCAGGTGAATGCCCTGAATTTTTTTACATACTCTATCATTTAATCATATCGATGATCTTTTGAGGTAACTGTTATTACTATCTTAATTCTACAGATGAGGAAAGGGAGGCACTGAGAAATAAATAAATCTGCCCAAGGTCACACAGACAGTTATCAGCCAAACAGAAACCATGACCCCTCACACTCCTTATCCAGAATGGATCTGACCCCAGAGTCTACTCTCTTAATCAGCACACTGAGCTTCCCAAGCATGTACACAGTCACTGATGCCCTCAGCCAGGTCTGGGGGTGGACAGAGCCCAGGCTCAGAGCACCCTAGCCAAGGTCTCAAGTCCCCTCAAGTAAAGCTGTGTAAATGGTTTATCATCATTCCCTCAGGGTGCTAACCACGCTGGAACTGTTAAGATGTACTGCTGATTACATTGTATTGCCTGACTTAGAGAAATCTATGTGAGGTTTATTTTGCAGTTTTTGGCCGGAGGCTGGGTTTGAACCCACCACCTCTGGCATATGGAGCCAGCACCCTACTCCTTTGAGCCACAGGCACTGCCTGGGTTTTGTTTTCTAAGAGAACTTTATTGAGGTAAAAATGTACAAATACAATATCATGCACACATCTTCATGTACAATTTCATGAGTATTAGGCAGTATATACACCCATGCAATCACCAGTCCTATCAAAAAATAGGACGTTTTTATTACCCTGGAATGTTCCCTGGTGTGCCCCTCAAAGGGAATCTATTCCCCACGCCCTGCCTCAGGCAACTACTGATCTGATTTCCATCACTGTAGACTGATTTTGTCTGTTTTAGAACAGACAAATGGAATCTTATTGTATTTCTCAGTGTTTGGCTTCTTTTAGCATAATGCTTTTGAAATTCACTCATGTTCTATGTATTAACATTTTATTAATTTTATTTATGTTTTTATAAACAGCTTTATCGAAATATAATTCACATACCATAAAGTTCACCCTTTTAAAGTACACAGTTCAGTAGTTTTTACTATATTCACTGAATCACATATCCATCACAACTATATAACATTTTTATCACCCCCCAAAGAAAACCTTGTATCCGTTAGCAGTTATTCCCCATTCTCCCTTCTCCCCAGCCTCTGGCAACCACTATCTACTTTCTGTCTCTATGAATTTGCTTATCTTGGTCATTTCATATAAATGGAATCTTACAGAATGTAGCCTTTTGTGTCTGGCTTCTTTCACTTACCATAATGTTTTCCAGGTTCATCTATGGTGGTGGAAGCATGTATCAGTACTTAATTTTTTTTTACAGCTGAATGATAGTCCCTTGTATATGACTTGGCGCCTGTAGCTCAGCAGCTAGGGCGCCAGCCACAGACACCAGAGCTGGTGGGTTTGAATCTAGCCCAGGCCTGGCAAACAATAATGACAACTACAACCAAAAAATAGTCAGGCGCTGTAGCAGGTGCTTGTAGTCCTAGCTACTTGGGAGGCTGAGGCAAGAGAATCACTTAAACCCAAGAGTTTGAGGTTCCTGTGAGTTGTGATGCCACAGCGCTCTACCCAAGGCAACTGCTTGAGACTCTGTCTCAAAAAAAAAAAAAAAAAGATATTTTCTTTTTTTTCTTTTTTTTTTTTTGAGACGGAGCCTCAAGCTATCCCCCTGGGTAGAGTGCCAAGGCATCACAGCTCATAGCAACCTCCAACTCCTGGGCTCAAGGGAGTCTCCTGCCTCCACCTCCCACGTAGCTGGGACTACAGGCGCCGGCCACAACACCCGGCCATTTTTTTGGTTGCAGCCATCGTTGTTTGGCGGGCCCGGGCTGGGGATTTGAACCTGCCACCTTAGGTGTACGTGGCTGGCCCTTAGCCGATTGAGCCACAGGCGCCAAGCCAAAGATATTTTCTTGTATGGGTATACTACTTTCTTTCTTT
Source organism: Galagoides demidoff (assembly GCA_963574575.1). Lineage (NCBI taxonomy): Eukaryota > Metazoa > Chordata > Mammalia > Primates > Galagidae > Galagoides > Galagoides demidoff. The sequence goes on along the minus strand of CAUYQV010122202.1, from coordinate 18,765 downwards.
TTTTTTTTTTAAATTTTATTTTTTTATTATTTTTCTTGTTCTTGCAGTTTTGCCAGGGCTGGGTTTGAACTCACCACCCTCGGTATATGGGGCTGACACCCCACTTACTGAGCCACAGACACCACCCTTTTTTTTTTCTCAAGACAGAGTCTCACTGTGATGCCACAGCACTCTACCCAGGGCGACTGCTTGAGACTCTGTCTCACACACAAAAAAATATATTCCCTTGTATGGGTATACTACTTTCTTTTTTTTCTCAAGAAAGAATCTCACTCTGGGCGGCCCCTGTGGCTCAAGGAGTAGGGCGCCAGCCCCATATACCAGGGGTGGCGGGTTCAAGCCTGGCCCCTGCCAAAACTGCAAAAAAAAAAAAAAATTGGGGGGCAGTGCCTGTGGCTCAAAAGAGTAGGGCGCCGGCCCCATATGCCAGAAGTGGCAGGTTCAGACCCAGCCCTGGCCAAAAGCTGCAAAAAAAAAAAGGAGTCACACTCTGTTCCCCTGGTCGCCCTGGGTAGAATGTCATGGCATCATAGTTCACAGCAACCTCAATCTCTTGATCTAATGAAATCCTCTTGCCTCAGCCTCCCAAGTAGCTGAGACTACAGGTTCCTGCCACAACACTTGGCTTGGCTAGTCTTTTTTTCTTTTTTCTTTCTTTATTGTTCTTTTTTCTTTTTGAGTCAGAGTCTCACTTTGTCACCCTCTGTAGAGTGCTGTGGTGTCAAAGCTAAATGCAACCTCAAACTCTTCAGCTCAAGCTGTTCTCTTCCCTCAGCCTCCCAAGTAGCTGGGACTACAGGCGCCTGCCACAACACCTGGCTATTTTTGTTGTTGTTGTTGTTTGAGACAGAGTCTCTGTTGCCCTTGGTAGAGTGCCACAATGTCACAGCTCACAGCAACCTCCAACTCTTGGGCTTAAGCGATTCTCTTGCCTCAGCCTCCCAAGTAGCTGGGACTACAGGCACCTGCCACAATGCCCAGGTATTTTTTTGTTGCACTTGTTTAGCTGTCCCAGGTCGGGTTCGAACCTGCCACCCTTGGTGTATGTGGTTGATGCCATAACCACTGTGCTATGAGCACCAAGCCAACACCTGGCTATTTTTTAGAGACGGGGGTCTCGCTCTTGCTGATCTTGAACCCATGAACTCAAGAAATCCACCCATCTCAGCCTCCCAGAGTGCCAGAGGATTACAGGCATGAGCCACTGTGCCCGGCCTTTCTATTTTTAGTAGAGATGGGGTCTGGCTTTTGCTCAGGCTGGTCTCAAACTCCTGAGCTCAAGCAGTCCACCAGGATCAGCCTCCCAAAGACTAGAATTATAGGTGTGAGCCACTGCACCTGACTACATTTTATTTAGCCATTAATAAGCTGGTGGACATTTGGGTTATTTCCACTTTTTGGCTATCATGAATATAATGCTGTTGTGAATGTTTGTGTACAAGTTTTTCTGTGGACATAGGTTTTTAATCCTCTTGTATATACCTGGAAGTGGTTGCTGGGTCATATGGTAATTCAACGTTTAACATTTTGAAGAACTGTTTTATTTTACTTTCTTTTCTTTTCTTTTTTTTTTTTGAGACAGAGTCTCAAGCTACCTCCCTGGGTAGCGTGCCATGGCGTCATAGCTCACAGCAACCTCCATCTCTTGGGCTCAAGGGATCCTCTTGCCTCGGTTTTTCCATTTTTAGTAGAGACAGGGTCTCGCTTTTTGCTCAGGCTGGTCTTGAACTTGTAATCTCAAGCAATCCATCCACATTGGCTCCCAGAATGCTAGGTTTTACAGGTGTGAGCCACCATGCCCAGCCTGAAGAATTGTTTTCTAAAGTAGCTGTGCATGGGTGGTGCCTGTGGTTCAGTGGGTAGGGTGCCAGCCCCATATACCGAGGGTGGTGGGAACCAGCACCGGCCAAATTGCAACAACAAAAAAGCTGGGTGTTGTGGCAGGCACCTGTAGTCCCAGCTACTAGGGAGGCTAAGGCCAGAAGATCACCTAAGCCCAGGAGTTGGAGGTTGCTGTGAGCTATGACACCACAGCACTCTACCGAGGGCAATAAGGTGAGACTCTGTCTCTAAAAAAAATAAAAAATAAAGTAGCTGCACTATTTTAGATTTTATTCACCTTTATTGCTGAGTAGTGTTCTACTATTAGAAGATACAACAGATTAATCAAAATCAAAAACTTCTGTTCTTCAAAAGGCACTAATCTTGAGAAAATAAAAAGACAAGCCACATTCTGGGAGAAAATATTTGCAATACATATATAAAGAACTTGTAGCCTAAATATATAGAGAACTCTTACTATTCCATAAGACAAATAATACGATTTTTTTTAATTAGTAAAAGAATGGCCAACACTAAAAATTGACAGTCAAATACTGGCTATGCCATGGAATAACTGAAACTACCATACATTGATTTTGGAAATGTAAATTGGAACAATTATTTTGAAAAACGGTTTGGCAGTTTCTTACAAGTTACACATACTGTTATACGGTAAACCTACACTTTTAAGTGCACTTAAGTTAAACATACACTTGTAAGTTAAACATACACTTACATGACTCCACAACTCCACTCCTAGCCATTTACCCAAGAGAAATGAAAACATATAGCCACACCAAGATTGGAACGTCTGTAGGAGCTTTAGTCACAACAGACAAGACTAGAAACACCCCAAATATCTATCAGAGGAGAGAAAGAAGCATGCTTTTTAAAAAAAGATTGAAATATCTTTTAGTAACTGAAATAATTTCGTTTCCCCTTGGATTGTAAATCCTAGAACAGGTTCTTTGACTATTGTATTTACTACCCACGCTCAAGTGTCTGACACAGAGTAAGTGCACAATTATTGTTTGGTGAATAAATGAAAGAATACAAACATTCATGCATTAATGAATCTGCAGTCATTATTCTTCAGGGCCTTTTATTCCCTTTTTCTTCTCACGTACAAACACTCTCTGGGCTAGGGCCACCCTGGTTAGTAGACGGACCTGGAAGGGCGCATCGCAGGTCCCTGCTGCGGGGGGGTGGGGGTGGGGGGCATCCCCGGTGCAGGCAGCGCAGGCCAGTGGAGAAGCCCAGGGTCGGCGCCCCAGCGGAGAAATGAGCGCAACGTCTAGCGCATATAGGGAGGCAGCAGGGCACTCTTGGGCCGACGGCGCGGGACGGACGGATAGAGGGACAGACTGGGGACCCGGCCAGCCAGATGCAAGTAGCAGACCGCGTGCAGGGCAGGACAGAGGGGCTGCCCCCGGTCAAGGGCGGTGCGCGGGACGCCGGGGCGGGCCGAGGGCGGTGAGGGCGGGACAGGACAGACGAGAATCCCGCGGAGGTGAGGCCGGGGGCCGTCCCGCCCCCGAGGGCAGGCCCTGGGCCCCGGCCCCGCCTCGCCGCTGGGGTGTGGGCTCTGGGTCCAGCTGGGTTCTGTTCCCTTTGCTGGCGAAACCGCGCGGGCGCCGGCTCCTGCTGCCAGGGTGAGGGGACCGGGGAAGGGGCGCCGCGGAGGTCCTGGGCCCCGGAAATCGGGCGGGGACGGGAACTGGCTTGGGCTGCGGCGCTGCCTGACTCAGCTGCAAGCTCAGATTTCGGGTTTCTCTCCCGGGCCGAGAGCGCGTAACTTCCTCATTCCCTCCTGGACCCCTACACCTAGCCGTCCTGGCCTGGCTTGAGCCCTGGCATCCCCGCCCCCACTTGACCTCCTCGGGCTCCTTCCCCCTCTACTCCCCCTTCTGCGCCTCCCCACTTCGGGGCCATCCAAACTTGGCAGGGTGTTCCCCGAGGCTCTGCTTACAGGCCGGGGCGGGGACTGAGGGATTGGGATGAGGTACCGAGGTAGGGGATGGAGGTCAGAGGCGGGTCGGCGGGGTGTCACACACTGGTGGGGCCATAATCTGGGAAAGTTTAGGAGTCAGTGAAAGCGAGGTGGGAAGGGAGGATGAGCACCTGCCGGGGACGGAGGATTTGTGGGAGGGAGTTAGGATGGGGCCAGGTTCTGCAGGGCACATCACCTCCCTGAGGTTTTCGCATGTTCCTAGGATGACGGCGTCCCCTGAGAACCTCTTCCTTTCTGGGGATGACCTGGACTCCAGCCAGTTACAGATGGGATCCGATGAGGTGGACACTCTGAGGGAAGGAGAGGACCCAGGTACACAGGGAGTAGAGAGATGGCCCTCAGGGAGGGGACAGAGGAAGTGGAGCCTCCTGGACTCACTCTCATAGACTCTCTTTCCCCCCAGCTGACAGGATGCACCCTTTTCTGGCGATCTATGACATTAAGCCTCTGAAAGTGCACCCTTTGGTGTTTGCCCCCGGAGTGCCTGTCACAGCCCAGGTGGTGGGCACTGAAAGATACACCAGTGGATCCAAGGTTGCTGGCTGGCACTAGGGAGTGAAAAAAGGGAGGGCTGGCCAGATTGGGGCCCAAGGGAGACATAGCTCAGTTCCTCACATCCCCAGGTGGGAACCTGCACTCTGTATTCTGTGCGATTGACTCATGGTGACTTTACCTGGACAACCAAGAAGAAGTTCCGTCATTTCCAGGAGCTGCATCGAGACCTCCTGAGACACAAACTATTGATGAGTCTGCTCCCTCTGGCTCGGTGAGGGGGACCATACTGCCTCCTGTGATGAGCAGGTGCCCCCGCCCGCCTTTCTGCCTGCCTCACCACTAGGCCATAACCTTCCTCCCCCAGACACTTTCCTCTCCCTCCTCTACACTGCCCCCCACATTCTGGACACTGGCCCCTCTCCCTTGACCCCAGTCACTAGGAAACCTTTTCTGCTAAGCTCTGCCTGTCCATGGTTATGTGCCAAAATCTCAGCAGGGCTGGATGCCCAAAATGCCCTTGGCAGCCTCTCCCTTCTCTTGTCTCCATTCCCAGGGTAGGGGATCTTTCCTCTGCCAGCCTCTAGGCCTCCTCCCCTCCTCCAAGACCACATCTCCAAGTGCTTCAGGACCTAAGCTCCCAGCCTCCCAGCCCTTCCCTGACCCTCACCCAATCCCTTCTGCAGCTTTGCAGTTGCCTCTTCTCCAGCCCAAGAGGCAGGCGACAGAGAGATACCTTCTCTGCCCCGAGCAGCTCCTGAGGGCTCTACCAGACAGGCAGCCAGCAAACAGGTGCGGCCAGACACCAGGTCCTCTGAAAAAGTGATTGCTGTGCAAATTGTTCTGGTCTCATCTGTTTCTCCTTCTCTCCCATTCTCACTTCAGAAATACCTGGAAAATTACCTCAACCACCTCCTGACCATGTCTTTCTACCGAAACTACCATGCCATGGTAAGCTCCAAGAACTGGATGCCTGGGTCTTTTGAGGTAGAGCAGGATAGTCTGACCCTCAAGGGGGCAGAGGGTTGGGTTGATAGGGGATCAGGAGCTGATAGCCGGGTCTGTCCTCTGAGTTTTTTTTTGAGACAGAGTCTCACTATGTTGCCCTCAGTAGAGTGCAGTGGCATCATAGCTCACAGCAACCTCAAACTCTTAGGCTTAAGGGATTCTCTTGCCTTAGCCTCCCAAGTAGCTGGGACTATAGGCGCCAACCACAATGCCTGGCTATTTTTTGGTTGTAGTTGTCATTGTTGTTTAGTAGGTTCAGGCCAGGCTCGAACTCACCAGCTTCGATGTATGTAAGCCGGCACCCTACTCACTGAGCTATGGATGCTGAGCCTGTCCTCTGAGCTTTTGTCTTCCTCTGCAGACAGAGTTCCTAGAAGTCAGTCAGCTGTCCTTTATCCCAGACCTGGGCTCCAAAGGATTGTGAGTATCTGACACCCTTCACCCAGGTATCTGTAGACATCACTCTCGATTTCTCTCTGCCTGAGAATGGGGCAAGCAGTTCAGGGCAGGCTGGGGCTCTGGAGTTCTCATGCAGCACCTCGTCCCAATTGTCCGCATAGAGAGGGAGTGATCCGGAAGCGCTCAGGTGGTCACCGTGTTCCTGGCCTCACCTGCTGTGGCCGAGATCAAGTTTGTTATCGCTGGTCCAAGAGGTGAGGGGCTGAGCAGCTGGGCAGGGGGTGGGTGAGGAAGGAGATGGCGAGGGCAGGGAGGAACGCATGGAGCCCTTCTGCTCCAGGTGGCTGGTGGTGAAGGACTCCTTCCTGCTGTACATGTGCCTCGAGACTGGCACCATCTCATTTGTTCAGCTCTTCGACCCTGGCTTCGAGGTACAAGTGGGGAAAAGAAGAACTGAGACACGGTATGGGGTACGGATCGACACCTCCCACAGGTAAGGCCTTCCTGATGTGAGAAACACCTAGTGAGTAGAAAGGAAGCCCGTAACCCTGAGGGGTGTTGAGTAGGAGAAACCACAGAAAAGAGGAAGACTTTTCCACCCGCTTGTACCTAGCCATAGTTTTGAACCAGAGAATTTATCTAGGTAGATGCTTGAGACTGCTCTTAGGTCTGGGCTCTAAGAAAGGGGGTTAGTAGAAGCCTAGGAAAGGAGCTCTCAACATAAAAGGAAAGAAATTACGGGTGGCGCCTGTGGGTCAAAGGAGTAGGGCACCAGCCCCATATACTGGAGATGGAGGGTTCAAACCTGGCCCCTGCCAAAAACTGGAAAAAAAAAGAAAGAAAGAAATTAGGCCAGGCACAGTGACTCACGCCTGTAATCCTAATACTCTGGGATCCCAAGAGGGGAGGATTGCTTGAGCTCAGGAGTTCAAGACCAGCTGGGGCAAGAGTGAGACCCACCCACCCCCCATTTCTACTAAAAATAGAAAAACTAGCAGGGTGTTATGGTGGGCACCTGTAGTCCCAGCTACTTGGGAAGCTGAGGCAAGAGGATAGCTTGAACCTAGGAATTTGCAGTTGTTGTGAGCTATGATGCCATGACACTCGAGCCTAGGGCAACAGAGTGAGACTCTGTCTCAAAAAAAAAAAGAAAAGAAAAAAGAAAAAGAAAAATTCCATTATTTCATTCCATTGATTGGAATGAAAAATTCCATTGTTCATTCCACAAACCTGAGTGACTGGTACAATACTAGTTGCTGAGGATCCAGCTATGAATGAAGCAGAGATAATAGGCCAGTGATTAAGGACCAAGGAAGTGAGAAAAAGGGGTGGGGTCTCTGGGCAGGAGCACAGTATGGAGAATGAGGATTAGTGGTCCTTCTCCTTTTTCCTGTCCAGGTCCCTGATTCTTAAGTGTAGCAGCTACCGGCAGGCGCAGTGGTGGGGCCAGGAGATCACAGAGCTGGCACAGGGCCCAGGCAGAGACTTCCTACAGCTACACCGGCATGACAGCTATGCCCCACCCCGGCCTGGGACTTTGGCCCGGTGGTGAGACACTGGCATCCCTTCTGGGCTTGTCTATGACCCCTTGGTATTCTCTGAGCCCTTGATCCTCTCTTTTATGTTCTCTGACCCCTCTGACCCTTCTCTTGTGACTTCTCTAATCTACCTGATTCCTGACTTCTTTAATCATGTTGGTCTCTCTGATTTCCCTCTGATCTTTCTGACTCCCAAATTTGGTAATCTCTTCTGACCTTCTTATAAGAGTGCCCCCTTTTCTTTTCTTTTTTTTTGAGACAGAGTCTCACGATGTCGCCCTTAGTAAAGCGCCATGGTGTCACAGCTTACCACAACCTCAAACTCATGGGCTTAAGCGATTCTCTTGCTTCAGCCTCCCAAGTAGCTGGAACTATAGGCACCCACCAAAATGCCTGGCTGTTTTTGTTGTTGCTGCTGCAGGTGTCCTTGTTGTTTAGCAGGCCTGGGCCGGGTTGGAACCTGCCAGCCTTGGTGTATGTGGACGGTGTCCTACCCACTGAGCTACAAGCACTGCCCAGAGTGCCCCTTTTAAACTCCTTTACCACACTGGCCCTCTCTGTTCTCTATGATTTCAAATCTCTCCTTTATTCTTTTATTACTAAACACTTTTCTAAGCAGGTACTATGTGCTTATAATAGGTGCTGGCAATAAGACACAGACTTTTCTGGTTTAGAGAAGGGGATGATCTTGTCATGAAACAATGTGGACTTGCCATATGGGGTACAAGCACAAAGAGGGAGCAGCTACCCCAGTGTGGGGCTGTCAGGAGGCATCCAGGAGGTGGCAGCCCTGAGGTTTGCCTTAGCAAGATAGGGAAAATGGGGAAGAACATGGGCTAGGCTTGGTGGCTCACACCTGTAATCCTAGCACTCTGGGAGGCTGAGGCAGATGGATTGCTTGAGCTCATGAGTTCGAGACCAGCCCGAGCAAAAGCCAGACCCCATCTCTATTAAAAATGGAAAAATTAGCTGGGTATGGTGGTGCATACCTGTAGTCCCAGCTAGTCAGGAGGCTGAGGCAAGAGGATTGCTTGAGCTCTGGAATTTGAGGTTGCTGTGAGTCATGATGACATCATGGCACTCTACCGAGGGCAACAGAGTGAGACTCTGTCTCAAAAACAAACAAAAAGCAAACCCAAAAATTTAAAAAAAAAAAAAAAGAAAAAGAAAATGGGGAAGAACAGTCCAGGCAGAGAAGATAGATGTAGCCTGGCATGTTTAGGTACCACCAGGCATGATTGCTGTTGCAGAGTGAGGAGGAGCACTCAGACAGTCAGGGAGTCAGCAGGATCCTGATCAGTGGGCTAAGCTGAGGAGGCTGAACAGGCAGAGGGACTCATGAAGGAATTTTTTTTTAGGGACAGAGTCTCACTTTATTGCCCTCCATAGAGTGCTGTGGCAGCATCACACAGCTCACAGCAACCTCTAACTCCGGGTCTTAGGCAATTCTCTTGCCTCAGCCCCTTGAATAGCTGGGACTACAGGCACTCACCACAACGCCTGGCTATTTTTTGGTTGCAGTTTGGCCGGGACTGGGTTTGAACCCACCACCCTCGGTATATGGGGTCGGTGCCCTACCTACTGAGCCACAGGCACCACCCTCATGAAGGTTTTTTCTCAGAGATGCTATTGGTATATATGCATATATATACATATAATATATATACATAAATATTCATATTATATAATAATATAATATATATACATACATGTGTATATATATATATATTTTTGATAATTTCATTCTATAGCTCTGAGTACAATACTGTGGAGTCATAGCTCACAGCAACCTCAGACTTCTGGGCTCAAGCAATCTTCTTACCTTAGCCTCTGAAGTAGCTGGGACTACAGGCAACTGCCACAATGCCCAGCTATTTTTTTTTATATTTAGTAGAGATGGGGTCTTGCTCTTGCTTACGCTAGTCTTGAACTGCTGAGCTCAAGCAATTCACCAGCTTCAGCCTCCCAAAGTGCTGGGATTATAGGCATGAGCCACCATGTCAGGCCTTGCTATATATATATTTTTAACATAGATGTAATTGCCCAGGCTCGACCTGTGATAGTAATCATACTATGCACCAGGAACTAAGTGTTCTATACCTATTAACCTATTGGATCCTCTTAACAGCTGTGTGGGGCAAGTACATTAGTTATCTCTACTTTACAGATGAGAAAATGGAGGCAAGGGAAGGTTAAATAATTTGCCCAAGGTTATATACTTGTGAAAAGTAGAACCAAGATTCAAATCTAGACAGGCTAGGTCAAGACTCTGCTCTTGACTGGGTGTGGTAGCTCAGGCCTGTACTCCCAGAGCTTTGGAAAACTGAGGTAGGATTGCTTATGAAGCCAGGCATCTGAGAGTAGCCTAGGCAACATAGTGAGACCCCCCATCTCTACAAAAAATTTTAAAAAAGTAGCCAAGCTCAGGGTGAGGCATGAGGATTGCTTCAGACCAGGAGTTCAAGGTTGCTGTGAGCTATGATGATGCCTCTGCACTCCAGCCTCAGTGACAGAGCAAGACTCTGTCTCTTTAGGAAAAAAAAAAAAGACTCTGCTTTTAACCACCATGCTAGACACCAGATATTAAAAATTCAATACAGTTAGCTCAGCACTCATAGCACAGTGGTTACAGCACTAGCCACATAGACCAAGGCTGGTGGGTTTGACTCAGACCTGGACCAGCTAAACAACAATGACAACTGCAACCAAAAAATAGCCAGGCTTTATGGCAGGCACCTGTGGTCCCAGCTACTTGGGAGGCTGAGGCAAGAGAATCGGTTAAGCCCAGGAATTTGAGGTTATTGTGAGTTGTGATGCCACGGCACTCTACCAAGGGCAACATAGTGAAACTGTCTCAAAAAAAAAAATTCAATAGAGTAATACATTGAGTAAAAATTTAAAGCTCTTTACTCTCCTTACTCCTTCCCTGTATTCCCTCCTGAAAACTCCATTTCCCTTCATGAACATAATCCTAAAAGTTTAATATTTATCCTCGTAGAGTCTGGGACCTAGATCTTTTCCTGCATATGTGCGTGCACGTGTTACTTTTTGTTTGAATTTAAATGAGATCGTGTACCCTCTTTTGTCCTTTATTTTTTTCAGTGAATACATGTGTTAGAGATTAGACATTTAGGCTATTTCCTATTTGTCATGCTTTACAAACAATGCTGTGATGAAAAAACATCACAAGATGTTTCTAGTAGTCATGCCTAAGCATGTTACAGGATGACTACTAGAAATAGAATTGCTACGAGAGTTTAATGGTATTAAAGGGTGTGTGCATTTAATATTTTGATAGACACTGTCAGATTGTCTTCTAAAAGGTCTAAATAACCAGTATATATTCCTGTAGTCTATGAGAATACCTGCTTTCCCATATGCTAATATTATTACCAATGATTTTAATTTTTGCCAATCTGGTAGTTTTTTTTTTTTTTTGAGACAGAGTCTTACTATGTCACCCTCAGTAGTGTGCCATGGCGTCACAGCTCACAGCAACCTCAAACTCTTGGGCTTAAGTGATTCTCTTGCCTCAGCCTCACAAGTAGCTAGGACTACAGGTGTCCACCACAATGCCCAGCTATGGTTTTTGTTGTTGTTGTTGCAGTTGTCATTGTTGTTTGGCAGGCCCTGGGCCAGATTCGAACCCGCCAGCCCCAGTGTCTGTGGCTGACACTCTAGCCACTGAGCTACGGGTGCCAAGCCCTGATAGATTTTTTTTTAATTTTATTTCATTTTAATTTCAGTGTCCTGTTTACCTGTGAAAATGAATATCATTTCTCATGATGGACCATTTTAATTTCCTCTGTGAACTATCAGTTCTTAGTCTTTGCCCATTTTTCAGTTGGCCTCTGTGTCTTTTTCTTATTGATTTGTTGATGCTCCTTATGTATGATGTATTAATTATCTCAGTCTTTGGTCTGTTTCTTTCATTTATTGCATCCTTTGTAATTTTTATTTTGATTTAGCTCATACTGGCACTCCCCACTTTGATATACCTGATACCATCTGTCTGTCCTCTCTGATCATTCCTGATCTTTGACCCTGCTGTCACCTCTGACCTATGGCTGTCCTCCGGTCTTCATTCTCCAGAGCTTTCTGGCTTCTGGCTCCCCTGACCTCCTTGGCTTGGGCTCCCCCCAGGTTTGTGAATGGGGCAGGTTACTTTGCTGCTGTGGCAGATGCTATCCTGAAAGCTCAAGAGGAGATTTTCATCACAGACTGGTGGTGAGTTGGAAAAGGCTCAAGCAAGAAGGGGCAGCATCAGGCCTGGGACCAATCAGCGTATGGGTCAGAGGAGGGAGCGGAAGAGGAGGTGTGACTGGTTATCTGGGGCTTAGCTTGCCCCTCAGCCCCTGTTCTCAATCCCAGGTTGAGTCCTGAGATTTACTTGAAGCGTCCAGCCCATTCAGATGACTGGAGACTGGACATTATGCTCAAGAAGAAGGCGGTGAGGAGAGTGGCCAGGCTGCAGGGGATGGGGTTGGCCTGTGGGTAGAGGTTGATGAGAAGGACTGCAGTGTGGGATAAGGCAGGGAATTTGAGGCTTCAAGAGAGGGGGACATGCCCATCTTGACTCAGTGCCTGTCAGACTTCACCTCCTTCCTCTTCCCTGAGGAGCACCAACACTTCCTCTTCATGCTACCCTCCATCTAGCAGAGACTCTCCCAGTGTCATAACATTTACTGTGTTACTTGTTACTCTCACTGGACTAATTCATATTAGTAGTTCCAGGGCAAGGCACAGTGCCTTCCATGTAGGGGGGCCTGGAAGGACCTGTGGTTCTTGATGGACTGGAGGAAGGATACATGGGAAAGAGGGTGGGTGGTAAGTGGATGGATAGATGAAAGAAAGGAAGATGAATAAGAGTATATGAGTTAGAAATGTGGAGGGACAGGAGGGTGAGGGTAAATGGATGGATGAATGATAGACAGTAGATGAGGGGATGAGTAAATGATTGGAAGATGGATGGATAGATAATGAAGAGTAGGTGGACAGATGTGTAGGTGGATGAGTGGGAGAGCAGACAGATGACATTCAGTCTAAGTTTGCTGCACAGAACAAAGCAGAGTGCACATGGCAGAGGCTCTAGAATCTCCAGGCAGGATAGAGAGATATGCAGGAATCTTGATCACAAGAAGGGTTTGGAAGACTAGAAAGGGGCCACTCCAGGAGAACCACTAGGATTTGATTCCTCACTCACCACAGGAGGAGGGCGTCCGTGTGTCAGTACTACTGTTTAAGGAGGTGGAATTGGCCTTGGGCATCAACAGCGGCTATAGCAAGAGGGCTCTGATGCTGCTGCACCCTAACATAAAGGTGACTTTCTGGCCTTGGAGCCCCTCCCACACTAGAGCCCTCCTTACCACATGCTCCCAGCCATCAACCCTCCCTCTCCCGTAGGTCTCATCCTTCCATCTTCTGTTTCTCCCTCCTAGTGCCCCCCGTCTTCCCTCATCTTAACCCAGCCTCATGAGTGCCTCTATACCTGCTCCAGGTGATGCGCCACCCAGACCAGGTGACGCTGTGGGCCCATCACGAGAAGCTCGTGGTAGTGGATCAAATAGTGGCCTTCCTGGGGGGGCTGGACCTCGCCTATGGCCGCTGGGACGACCTGCAGTACCGACTGACTGACCTTGGGGACTCCTCTGAATCAGCTGCCTCACAGGTAGCTCCCCAGAGGCCTTCTAGAGTGCCTCCAAACTCAAATAACCTGAATCCACATCCCTTCCCAGCTCCAGCCTTCCCCACACCCTATTACTCCAGGTGCTGCCCACCTGAGAGTTCCTCACCCTTTCCAGGACCGCAAGAACCCACTTAGAGAACACTGTAACCCAATGCCTTCCCCATTCCTCTGAGGGTATTGGATGCAAGTGCAGCCAAAGAGGAAGGCTGGGACGAAACTCTCCCTCTCATTCTCTGTCTCTCCATCTCCTTCACACTCCTTCAGTGCTCCTATCTTCTCTTTGGCCCTGGCTGTTTGGCCCCCATAACCTTCTCTTGTCCCTGGCTTGGATGTATTTCCCCTGCAGACTCCTGCCCCCTGCCCAGATTCTCCATCCACCCCAGACCTCTCTCATAACCAGTTCTTCTGGCTGGGCAAGGACTACAGTAATCTTATCACCAAAGACTGGGTGCAGCTGGACCGGCCTTTTGAAGGTGAGCCTTGCTCCTCCAAAGCACCCCAGAACTGGGAGCAGTCGCAGAAGTTGGGACTGGGACTGAAGATGGGCCAACATGGGCCAAAAGTAGGGCAGCCTTCCCTCTAGCAGGCTCCTCCTCCTCCCTGCCCTAAGTATCACTGAGAGACCTGCTCCAGCCATTCCCCTGACTTTCCCGAGACCCCCAGATTTCATCGACAGGGAGACTACACCCCGGATGCCATGGCGGGATGTTGGGGTAATTGTCCATGGCTTGCCTGCCCGGGACCTCTCCCGGCATTTCATCCAGCGCTGGAACTTCACTAAGGTTCTTACCCCTTCGGGGTAGGGGAGCTGGAAGTCTGGAGGGAGGCAGGGTTAGCTTGCTACCTCCTGCTGACCCTGCCATCCCTCCACCTCAGACTACCAAAGCCAAGTACAAGACACCTATGTACCCCTATCTGCTGCCCAAGTCTACTAGTACTGCAAACCTGCTCCCTTTCACATTCCCAGGGGGACAGTGTACCACTGTGCAGGTGAGGCTCTCCACTTCAGCCAGCATCCTCCTTCCCTTCAGCCCAGCACCCCAGGCCACTCTGCTAATGTATAAGCTCCCCCATATGCTTCCTCTCCTCTCCTGGGGTTGGGAACACTTCATATTCACTGTCCCCTAGGTCTTGCGCTCAGTAGACCGCTGGTCAGCGGGGACTCTGGAAAACTCCATCCTCAATGCCTACCTGCACACTATCAGAGAGAGCCAGCACTTTCTTTACATTGAGGTCTGCCTGGGTGAGGGTGGGGGCAGACAGTGGGTGGGATGTCCCAAGAGAGGGGCCTGGGAAGTCAGTAGGGCCTGTCAGGAGGTCTGGGCTGAAAACCTGGGCATGGAGAGCTGGGAGCTGAGCATGGCGGACAGGGCTGGGAGCTGAGGGCAGGGCCCAGGGCCAGGCTGCTGATGTCTGTCTTGGGTGCCTGCTGCAGAATCAGTTCTTCATTAGCTGCTCAGATGGGCGGACTGTTCTGAACAAAGTGGGTGATGAGATTGTGGACAGAATCCTGAAGGCCCACAAGTAAGGTTCACTGTTGGGAAAGTAGGGGCTGTGAGCATGGCTCAAGCCCCACTGGAGGGGCTGGGGTTTGAGGTACCGGTCACACCTCTGACTCCAGCCTCTCCCCAGACAGGGGCAGTGTTTCCGAGTCTATGTGCTTTTGCCTTTGCTCCCTGGCTTTGAGGGTGATATCTCCACAGGTGGTGGCAATTCCATCCAGGCCATTCTCCACTTTACTTACAGGTACACCTTCCCCCACAGGCTGTCTGTGCCTCACAATTCTCCCCCACCCACTGTACCCTGTCCTGACTCTGTCCTAAACCACCCCTGCCCCAGGAGGGCCAGGTCTCTTCTGACCTCTCCTCTCCCCAGTCTATACCTCCCTCACCCTTTCTTTTCTCTCAGGACCCTGTGCCGTGGGGAGTATTCCATCCTACACCGCCTCAAAGCAGCCAGTGAGTGCCAGAGTCTCTCTGGGGAGAGAGAGATTGGGGTGCTGGAGGCCTGAGAGTGGGAGAAAAGGGTGGTCCTTCTCATGTGCCTCTGAAGCTACTAAGCCCAAAGGTGGCCTTTCACTGTAGGAAGAATTGCATACACCAGACTCTATCACGGGCTCCTAAAGTGAGAAGAGACAGCACTTATCTCATAGACCTTTACCCTGTCTCTTTTATGCACAGTGGGGACTGCCTGGCGGGACTATATTTCCATCTGCGGGCTTCGAACTCATGGAGAACTGGGTGGCCATCCGGTCTCAGAGCTCATCTACATCCACAGCAAGATGCTCATTGCAGATGACCGGAAAGTCATCATTGGTCAGAGCTGCATCTGGGCCCCTGGCAACAACAGCAGTGCAGGGAGACGCAGAAGGATGAGGGGGTGGGATGACAGGATAACAGGGGGGAGTGAAAGGAGGTATGTTGCCCACAGGCCACTACTCTGGTAAAGGTGATGGAGCATAGCAGTGTCCCCCTGGGCCCAGACAGACGCATGTCTCACACCATCCCAGGTTCTGCAAATATCAATGACCGGAGCTTGCTGGGAAAGCGGGACAGTGAGTTGGCTGTGCTGATTGAGGACACAGAGATGGAACCATCCCTCATGGATGGGGCAGAGTACCAGGCTGGCAGGTTTGCCTCGAGTTTGCGGAAGCACTGCTTCAGGTAGAGTCTGACCACAAGGCGGGGTGCACTGGGCTGCCTTTTGAGCCAGATGTGAAGGCTGCTTAGAGGTGGTACTGGCAGACACCCAGCTTAGGGTATGAGCAAGCAGAAATGCTAAAAAAGAGAGAAAAATAAATTTTAAAAAATAATTTTTTTAAAGTATCAAAATAGAGAGAAATCAAAGTCTGTTGGACTCTTTTCCACTTATCTTACTGTTTTATATTGCATTTATTTTGAGTTACCTGAGTGGGGACAGTATAACCTCTAGTACTCAGTTTCTCTCAGTATCTTAATCTGGCCCTACTGGGACCCCTTTCTCCCTTAGTGTGATTCTTGGGGCACATGCCCGGCCAGACCTGGATCTCCGAGACCCTATCTGTGATGACTTCTTCCAGCTGTGGCAAGAGACAGCTGAGAGAAACGCCAATATCTATGAGCAGGTTGGAGCTCAGGGGGATGGCCTGGAGATATTCGTGAATTACCCTGCTCAGGGTGGGATGGAGAGAAGCCTCGCCACATAGTCATCCTCAAAAGGGGGGAAAGAGTGTGGGGACATTTGCTACTAAAGGTTTCAGTGGCCCAGGGTCAGTGTGGCAGTGTTCAGAGGTGGTATCAGGAGTCTATCAGTCCAGCCCAGTGGGGCTTGGATTCTTGGGAGAGTCTCCTTGAGCTTCACTGGCTTCCATGCTACCTGCCCACAGATCTTCCGCTGCCTGCCGTCCAATGCCACACGTTCCCTGCGGACACTCCGGGAGTATGTGGCTGTGGAACCCCTGGCCACAGTCAGCCCTCCGTTGGCCCGGTCTGAGCTTACCCACATCCAGGGCCACCTGGTACACTTCCCCCTCAAGTTTCTGGAAGATGAGTCTTTGCTGCCCCCCCTGGGCAGTAAGGAGGGCATGATACCCCTAGAAGTATGGACATAGCTGAGGCTCCAGATCAGGAGAGGTCACCAGCTGCTGGGCTCTACCAGATCTGGCTCCCTGCCCTTCACCCTGAGGACAGAGGGCAGTGAGATCTGGGAGGACAAGCATCCCTGAACGGGACTAGAGAAGTCACAGAGGACCCTTCCCTGAGAAGTAGCCAAAGAGGGTGCTCCCAATGCAAGGCTGGGGAGGCAGGAGAGGATCCAAGAGAAGCTCATCCACAATGCTGCCTGGTTCAAACCACTACTACAGAAGAAAAGCACAACTCCTGCCAGGGTGATGAGGATCAAGCCTCTTACTCCATGAGGAAGGGACTCTGCACTAGGCCTTCCCCATCTCTGTGTTCCCCTTCCTGCCCTTGAGCCCCCCTCCCTGCCCCAGGACCTCTCCCAGCCCATTGCTGCCAAGGTAGACAGAAGGATAAAGCCATTTTTGTCCTCAGCCTCCACCAGGGGTGGGAAGGAGGGTACACTAACTCCCTGTACCAACCTACTGACAGAGACACTAACTTTGTATCCATTCAGTAATCATTTTATAAATAAAACTGTAGAAAAAGTATGTGCCTATTCCCTGGAGGAGTGCTGCTCTCAGCCACCCCTCGCTGCATACACAGGTATTAGTCCCCTTGACGTTATCTCTACCCTGTCTCCACCTCTGTCCTACTTGTCCGTGGTCTGGGAGCTTTGCCACCTGGCTCCTGAGAGAAGGTGTTCATACAGTGCTGCCTGAGTAGATGGAGGGCAGGGGCTAAACCTGGGCAGCAGGGGAATTGCAGAGTTAACACTGCAGCTACAGATGAGGGAAGTGCACTGTGAAGGGCCTGTAGAGGCCACCTCTTCTTCAAGTGACAGCCCTCATAGAGGCTTTTTTTTTTTCACAAAACCATTTTATTTATTTATTTAGAGACAGAGTCTCACTATGTCGGCCTTGGTAGAGTGCTATGACATCATAGCTCACAGCAACCTCAAACTCTTGGGCTTAAGCGATTCTCTTGCCTCAGCTTCCCAAGCAGCTGGGACTACAGGCACCCGCCACAATACCCAGCTATTTTTTATTGCAGTTGTCGTTTAGCTCTCCTGTGCTGGTTTCAAACCCGTCAGCCCTGGTGTATGTGACTGGCACCGTAACCTCTGTGCTACAGGCTCCAAGACCCTCATGGAGGCTTCTGAAGGCCACTTTGGGAGTGGTTAAGGGTGTAGGCTTGAGGACAGGGAGAGCTAGGCCCAAATCCTAGACTCGTCAGTTAGAATCTAGATGACCTCATCTAGTCATATCACTTCTCCGGGCCTTAGTGGTCCCCACTGGGAAATGAAAATAATACTTGTATGACTGGCTTACTGTAATTTAGTCATTGGCTGGGCATGGTGGCTCATGCCTGTAATCCTTGCACTCTGGGAGGCTGAGACAGGTGGATTTCTTGAGCTCAGGAGACAGTGACCAGCCTGAGCCAGAGCAACACCTGGCTTCTACTAAAAATAGAAAAACTAGCCCAGCATTATGGCAGGTGCCTATACTCCCAGCTACTCGGGAGGCTGTGGCAAGATGGTCTCTTGAGCCCAAGAGTTTGAGGTTGCTGTGAGCTATGATGCCATAGCACTATACCCACAAAGACAGAGTAAGACTCTGTCTCAAAGAAAAAAAAGTCTCAGTCATTGACTCAAATACTTACCTGCTATTTGCCAGACTTAACCAAGTCCCTACCCTTGTGGCACTTACGTTCCAAAGCTTTAACTATCCAACACAGTAGCCACTAGCCACATTTGGCTATTTCAATTTAAATGAATTAAAGTGAGAAGAATTAAAAATTGAGTCCCTCTCTCACACTCCCCACATTTCAAGTGCTCAATAGTCACGTGTTGCTAGTGTTAGCTAGCATATTGGACATTGCAACTATACACCATTTCTGCTGCTACACAGGGAGAGCACTGTTTTGGAGGGAAGAGATGGAATAAATGGCACAGTCTGTAAAAAAGCACAACAAACATTGAGTTGAGGATGGTTACCTTCCAGGAGAGGTATAGTCGGTAACTCTCATTTTTTTTTTTTTTTCTGAGACGGAGCCTCAAGCTATCCCCCTGGGTAGAGTGCCATGGCTTCACAGCTCATAGCAACCTCCAACTCCTGGGCTCAAGCGAGTATCCTGCCTCCGCCTCCCAAGTAGCTGGGACCACAGGCACCCGCCACAACGCCCGGCCATTTTTTGGTTGCAGCCATCATTGTT
>CAUYQV010122200.1:0-20737 GCA_963574575.1 Galagoides demidoff | reverse complement strand
ATCAAAAAGTTGTTTTTGTAGAGATGCGGTCTCGCCATGTTCCTCAGGCTGCTCTCCGACTCCTAGCTATAAGCAGTCTTCCCACCTCGGACTCCCGAAGTGCCTGGCCACAACTTACTTCTTGTTTTGTTTTTTTTTTTTGAGACAGAGCCTCAAGCTGCCCCCCTGGGTAGAGTGCCATGGCATCACAGCTCACAGCAACCTCCAACTCCTGGGCTCAAGCGAGTCTCCTGCCTCCGCCTCCCAAGTAGCTGGGGCCACAGGCGCCCGCCACAACGCCTGGCTATTTTTTGGTTGCAGCTGTCATTGTTGTTTGGTGGGTCCAGGCTGGATTCGAACCTGCCACCTTAGGTGTATGTGGCTGGCGCCTTAGCTGGTTGAGCTACAGGTGCCAAGCCCTTACTTCTTTTTTCTTCATTTTTTTTTGAGACAGAGTCTCACTATGTTACTCTTGGTACAGGACCATGGCGTCACAGCTCACAGCAACCTCAAACTCTGGGGCTCAAGTGATTCTCTTGCTTCAGCCTCCCAAATAGGTGGGACTACAGGTGCCTGCCACAATGCCTGGCTATATTGTTTTGTTGCAGTTGTTGTTGTTTAGCAGGCCCGGGCTGAGTTCAAACCCTCCAGCCTGGGTGAATGTGGCTGGTGCTCAACACACCGAGCTACGGGTGCTTCCTTTTCTTCACAATTTTGTATTAGAAAAACCATCTTCATATAGTTTTCTTCTTTGAAAAAAACCCTTTGAGTAAAAATCCTGTTTTGCGAAGTAAAAGTAGTTTAAAACCCTCAGTGTCACATTAAAATCAACAGTAAGTTTAGATTATGATCCAGTACTTTCACACAGAAAAAAAGTAAACCAACTTTTGGAGAGTCCTGTGCCAGACCTCCAGCTGATTATGATAATCAGTAGGTAAGTAGTGTTTTCTCCACAGTTCATATCACACGCATGGAACTACAGGGAACAAAGAAACAAGCCATGGTTCCATCCCTCACCAAACCTTTCTTTCAGTGCAAATCTTATAAAACAGATATTCTGTCCAAAATCACACAGCTTGTAAGTGACAGTCAAGATGTGCAACCAGGCTGCCTGTCTCCTTCTGCTGTGCAACATTAACTTTCAAATTCCACATTAGTCACATGATATTGCTTATAAAAAAGTTAAAAGTAATTTTCCTTTTAAGAAAAAGACAGGTGGCACCCATAGCTCAGTGGGTAGAGCGCCAGCCACATATACTCAGGATGGTGGGTTTGAACCCTGTCCAGGCCAGCTAAAATAACAACAACAACTGCAACAACAACAAAAAAATAGCTGAATGTTGTGATAGGCCCCTGTAGTCCCAGCTACTTGGGAGGCTGAAGCAAGAGAATCACTTAAATCCAAGAGTTCGAGGTTGCTGTGTGAGCTGTGATGCCATGGCACTCTACCAAGGGTGACAACTTAAGACTCTGTCTCAAAAAAAAAAAAGAAAAAGAAAAAGTAGACAGAAAAATTATCAGTTGGCTAGAGCTACCGATATATGTGAATATGGCCCAGTTCAGTCTAAGACTCAACACTCCATATTAAACGTAGGCATTATCACCTCCTCTGTGGGGTGGGGGCATGTCTCTGGCTCCCTGCAGACCCCTGGACAGCGCTGACACATTGGCTGTTTTCATGAAATACTCATTGACTAACAAAATCTTGGAAGTGGTTACTAGAGGAGTCATAGTGCTTTTCTGTTATGTCAATTCCAACTCTTTTAATTCCATTTGTAATTTTTTTCATTACATAAGCTGCTTCATAAGTAGAAATTCCATTTGTATTTTCTGAGAAGTGGAAGCCTTATTAATTTATGTCAAATATCAACTGATAGTCATCAATATCAGTGCCAATAGTTTTACATAGATTCTCTTCATTCTGATCAATGTAGGATGACATGCCAAATTAATATGTATTGAGGATATCTTTGATTCTACAGTACCTTTTAGAGTTAACAAGCTAGCTGCAAGGCTACTGAGAAATTGTACCACTGATGCTGAAAAGCACATTTTGAATAGCTATATTTGGGTCATGATGAAGAATTATGAATATCTTCCCTAAAATCTATGCTGAAGTCTCACAGCCAATTTCTCACATAGACTTTCTATTTTCTTCTCTATGCTAGACATTTGCTTTCATTTTCTGAAGCCAAAGCAATCACCCCCAAACTGAGCACATTAATCGTCTTTAGTTCATGTTCTTTCTGGCCTTATGATGATACTAGCACAGCTGTCAGTTATCATTATCTATTTCAGAGCTTCTGTTTTTTTAATTTTTGAGACAGAGTCTTACCTTCTTGCCCCTGGTAGAGTGCTGTGACATTATAGCTCACAGCAACCTCAAGCTCTTGGGCTCAAGTGATCCTCTGGCCTCAGCCTCCTGAGCAGCTGGGACTATAGGCACTCACCACAACACCCAGCTAGCTTTTCTATTTTTAGTAGAGATGGGGTCTTACTTTTGCTCAGACTGGTCTCAAACTCCTGAGTTCAAAGGATCCACCTGTCTTGCTCCGCAGAGTACCGGGATTATAGGCATGAGCCACTGCACTTGGCTATTTCAGAGATTCTAGAAGGCGTTAAGTCCGCCTTCTTACTTGCTTTGTTTGGCTTTTGCCTGAAATCTAAGGCCTGTGCGAACTTTGTCAGTACAGATGGATTCTGCCAGAATAATAATTTAGCCCAATGACCACGCTGTACCTACCAGGGGATTTTTACATGAAAAGCACTGGCCTCTATCTCAAGCCTAAGATTTTAAATGTACCTTTTAGGTGAATGAGGAGGTAGTTGCTGTCTGGGAGATGAGGATGGACACTCAGAGATTCCAGGATGTATCTGGGCACATCACAGCAAGAGGAGCATGTGCACCTTTCCCACCTGGGCAGCAATCCTGGTCACACACAAAGCCATCTCTCCTTTCTTCCCACTCACCCTCCACAATTCCCATTCTGCCTTTTATTCTTACAGGCGTTTCTTATTTTACATGAAATCAGTGGTATGGAGAAGATCCTGTAGGTGAGAAAGGCTGCTGATCTGATCTAACTGCACGTAACTTATTGTTTTATGAGACACAGTTTCACTCTATTGCTCAGTGAGAATGCTTTGCCGTCAGCCTAGCTCACAGCAACTTCAAACTCCTGGGTTCAAGTGATCCTCCTGCCTCAGCCTCCCAAGCAGTTGGGACTATAGGCACCAGCCAAAATATGTGGCTAAGTTTTACTAGAGAAGAGGTCTTGCTTTGCTTAGGATGGTCTGGAACTCCTAAACACAAGTGATCCTCCCACCCCAGCCTCCCAGAGTGCTGGGATTATAGGTTTGAGCCACTGCACTTTCTCTTGACACCCTTAAACAAAGGTATTTTGTTTTCTGTTTGGCAAGTTGAAAACTTTTATTGGCACTTTTTCCTCAAGGGATGACTAATGACCAATCAATTTTTCTAGAATTAATATCCTCAGGCAAAAAAAGTAAAACCCATACATGGTATAACAGAATAAATTATAAATGAGATTAGCAGATAATACTTCAGCAATAAAACTTTGATAGTTTTTATTTCATCCAGAATGGCTTACCACATATAACCAGAAGATCATACGCGTATGTTGACAGAAATAATAAACACATGACCTTTTGAAAAAACATCCATGTTCAACTTTCATTGAGCTTGAAAGAGTAATATATTCAAACAGGTCTAATTTCAATTTATGTTTTTTAGAGAGTTAGTTTTCCTTATTATAAAATTAATGCACCTGCATTAAATATTTGTAAAATTATTTTTTAAATTACAAAGTAGAAAGAACCACACAGAGTCAACTGAATTATTGTTAACTTTACAGATTATAGTAACTGTTTTTCTTCGGATTTTTTTTTAACATTTTATTTATTTATTTATTTATTTTTTGCCATTTTTGGCCAGGGCTGGGTTTGAACCCACCACCTTTGGCATATGGGATCGGCACCCCACCCTTCTGAGCCACAGGCGCTGCCCTTTCTTCAGATTTTTACATAATGGAATCAGACTACAGATATTTAAGTTCTTAAAATTAATATACTATAAACATTGTCTCACATCTGCAATTTTCTTTTAAATCTACTTAACAGAATTCTCACATATTAACACCAAATCTCATCATTTTATTTTATATTTTTGTCTGGTTTTAAGGGTGCATGATAAGGAACGATTTCCAAATCTGGACAAGAAACAGAACATACCTTTCTCCGATCTTTAAGAATCCTATCCAGACTCTCTTCATTGACTTTGCTTGCATAATCATAAAAACTAGTTAACAGAAAAAAATACTTTATTAAAATCACATAGTATTGTGACAATGACATGCTTAACTATGTTGAGTCTATGGGGCATCTAACCCTAATATATAAACGCTTGTTTTCAACAGGTATATAAAGAGAACTTAGACTAAAATGCTTTCCTGATATGAGGTATCTCTTGCATCAAGGAATACCCAAGAGATTGCTATGTTCAAAAGATACTACTTCCACATGTGGAAGGTGCTGATAGCAAGTAATTATAAAATGTGGGGTTTCAAATGTCTGTGACATCTTTTCTTTGTTTCTAAGTATCAATTACTTATGAAAAAAATATAATGCAGCAGCTCGTTTCCTGAGAAATGAAGACGGGAAGAGGCATTTGTTGAGTGCCTTTTCATAAGACGCTGGGGCTGCATGCTTTCTCATATTATTGCACTTCATTCTCCCTTCAGTGCTGGGAGACATAAGTTCAGCCTGACAATATAACATGTTTTATTCATTCTTGGTTTTGTAGATAAAGACACCAAGGTTAAGTGACCTGCCCCAAATCATAGAAGTGGGACACAGAGGGCTGGAATTTGAAGGCAGGTCTGGGTAGCTTCAAACCTAACACATTCACTTCCAAACAGACCACTGTGACCAGGATCCTTCAGTGTTCAGTCCAGATGCAATGATGTGCAGGCCTTTTCTACCACTGACCGTGGTCCTGGGAATGCTACCCCCCTCTCTCATCATCATAAGCCCAGGCCTTATAAGGCAGGAAGAAGTGCAAGATACAGCAAAAAATACTGAATCAGAAGCCTGCAAAAACCAGCTCCAGCCCTAGTTCTGCTTCTCACTGTATGAGGTGGGAAAGCCACTTAACCTATCTGGCCTCCATTTCCTTTTTTGCAAAATAAGGAGTTAGGACTAGACATGATTTCTCAGATTTCTTTCAGCTCTAAAAATTATGAGTCTATGATTTAAACTCAGTTCAATGCTTGTTCTAGTACTACTTTGCTAACTGCATTTTAAGGGATTCCTCAGAAGGGTGAGGGAGGCACACTCAGTGAAGCTTTGATAGTCAGAACCAGATCGGACACTTTCACTGACCAGACAAATGCCATGTGTGGACCAGGGCCTGAATCATGTCATGTGCTGAGATTCCTTTCAAATGAACTAACTCAGTCTGCTTTCCTATTCCTCCTCCGCTACGTGTAAATCTATGAGAGGTGAGGTCCTCAGCTGTTCTGAGGCTTCTTTCATAGATAGCCATCCCGCATGACAACAACTCTGAAACAATCAATGGTAGGGATGAATGTGTCAGGCTGAATGTGATAGAAGTTTCCAGGGCTCTTGGCTGCAAGAGGCTTGGTGTTTGGGCCACCTTACGATGGGAAAGTGGTCAGGGCAGAAGTTGAGGGGAACACACAGTGGGAACCGTCAAGCAGAAGGCAGTGGTGGGTGTTAGGAAGAAAGTGGCGATCAGGAACACCAAATTGTGCTCATATGGGCAGCAATGGAAGGAAAGGATTGGCCTGGCTTCTGGAAGGGATAGGAAGTAGGGTCTCATGAACCACAGAGTCAAAATCATCATACCAGCCATTAAGCAGAAGAGTTTGAGGCTGAGAAACCAGGCACAGGCCAGTGTGGTGGTTTGGGAGAATCTAGTGAGAGACACTGGACTCCAGCCCCCCCACTCCTGCCCCCCAGGATGTTTCTATGGTATTTGCCTTCGTCTTCCTGAATACTGCGCCTATCATTTCTCTCTTTCTGTCCTTTAGTTGGCCATAATATGGAACTGGTACACACAGGAGTCCCTCTGTTACACATGGTTCCATATTCCAGTTTCAGTTACCCTTGGTCAACTGGGGTCCAAAAGTAGCTTGAAAGAGAGAGGCCACATTCATGTAACTTTTATTATAGTAATTGTTATAATTATTCTATTTTATTATTAATCTCTTTATGTACCTAATTTATAACTAAACTATCATTGGTATATGTATGTGGGGAAAAAACAGCATATATAGAGTTTGGTAGTAACTGTGGATTCAGGCATCCACTGGGTTCTTGGCGCCTATTCCCCACAGTAAAGGGGAGACTACTGTATTAACTTAAACACTAAAAAGAGAGAAAGATCTATGTACCCTTCCCTTACGCTTTAAAGTTGAACACTGAACTTTTTTTATTGCTCTTAAAAACATTCACTAAATTATTGTATCTTGATTAACTCTGGTCTCTCCGGCTGAAGAGTCTTGAAAGGCTGAAGGGGGGATGCTTCCATTCTAAATCACAGAGGCCACAAGGTGCACAAGGTTCCCTTCCTCTTTTCCTAATCTAACATACTACCGTACACATAGCATGCAATCAGTAAGTGAATTTGGGTGCTCTCAGTTACACTCGTGACTTTATAGACACCACCAGCCCCAGGCCTAAATTTACTAGTGTTTTTGTTTTTTGAGACACTCTCTGTTGTCCAATCTAGAATGCCATGGTGTCATCATAGCTCATAGCAACCTCAAACTCATGGGTTCAAGGGATACTCCTTGCTCAGCCTCCCAAGTAGCTGGGACTACAGGCACCTACCACTATACCCAGCTAATTTTTCTATTTTTAGTAGAGACAGGATTCTCCTCTTGCCCAGGCTGGACTCTTGAGCTCAAGCAATTGACTTGCCTTGGCCTCCCGGAGTGTTGGGATTACTTACAGGCATGAGCTACTGTGCCCAGCCAATTCACTAGTTTTTTATCAGTCAATCCTTTTAATAAAGACTAAAAGCTAATAGAGAAGGATGCAGCTTACCTAAAAAGTTTTGAACAAGGGTGATGGTTGTGGATTTCTGCAATTAGAAAGATGAGATACATCTCAGTTAATAATATAAAATACAGGCAATTACAAAATAGCTCAGGATTTGTTGCCCTTGATAGAATGCCGTGGCATCACAGCTCACAGCAACCTCAAACTCTTGGGCTCAAGTGATCCTCTTGCCTCTGCCTCCTAAGTAGCTGGGACTAACGGTACCTGCCACAATACCAATACCTGGCCTTTTTTTTTTTTTTAAGAGACAGGGGTCAAGCTCTTGCTCAGGCTGATCTCAACTCCTGAGCTCAAGCAATCCACCTGCCTGGGCCTCTCAGAGTGCTAGGATTACAGGTGTGAGCCACTGTGCCCAACCAACATTTTTTTTTTTTATTATTTTTTTGCAGTTTTTGACCAGGCCTGGATTTGAACCCACCACCTCCAGTATATGGGGCCAGCGCCCTACTCCTTTGAGCCACAGGTGCCGCCCTCAACCAAGATTTATTTTTTTAACCCAAATCTCAGATAATGAAAAAAGTCTGTTTGGGAGTTTTCCTCTCCCAATTGGGTGCTGCCTGCACACCAGTGAAAGCCATTGTAACTTAACATTTATAGTCAGGGACATGTTATCAGAACAAAAAAATATGCAGAATGGAAGTTCAATTTCCATTTGTCTCTGTAAAATGAGGATACATCTGAAAGCTTTACATTCAGGGACATGCAGCTATTATGTGCCTTGCTCAATCTCATCTATTTAAACAAAGTATAATAGGAAAAACTAATCACTTACTGGAAGCATTTAATCAAGTTGCATAAAAGCTGTGAGGGTAGCTGAGGGAGAGAAGGACCTTAACCACCCTCTCATCAATAACCAACTAACAACTCATGACAACTTGGGCCAGGTGCTTTGAAGGGGCGAAAACTCTGGAAATCTAGTAACCCTTTCAAAAATGGTTAGTACCAAGGGAAACCCTCATTTATAACGCAGACTGTAACAGCTTCTGAAAAGTTGCTGTAATTAAGGAGAATGAACAATTTCTTCAGGCTCATCAGGGGGCTTAGGGTCTGGGTTTCTTTATAAGATCATGAGACTAATTGACCATTCAATTCTATTAATCATGTCCTCCTAGAGAGTGACTCATCGCCTGCTGTTTCAAAAGCCAAAGCCCCAGAGTTCCAGGCTGTAATTTTAACTCAATTAAAATGAAACCACAGCCTAGAAGGACATGGGGCTACACCCATTAGCTTCTGTATTTGTGTTAATACTGCCCAAACACACGCACAAATGCAATATTTCCAAGGGAAAGGAAAGCTCATTTGCCTAAGCAAATAAAAAAAACTCATCCAGAAATATTTCCTTCTTTTATCACTAAAATGATACAGTATACCATCATTAAGTTATTTCAGAGATACTACTTATAATTAGGATACAGAAAATGTGTAACTAAAAATATTACCTAGACTTCCAGCAAAAGAAAGACTCAACTTCTATTCTAAAGGAAAGAATATTTTGAGATTTATTCTTTCTTTTTAAAAAATTTAAAAAATGCAATCAGTGTAACCTAATTCTTTGTACCCTCAATGAATCCCAAACAATTTTTAAAAAATACAAATATGCACCAGATAGGTTATAGCTGGATAAACTAGTCTCATGCATATTTTATTACTGTTCTTGAAATTTATGTAGATACTATTAACAGTAATAAAATATGGTTAAAAATAAAATAACTAGCTTGGCGCCTATGGCTCAAGCAGCTAGGGCCCCAGCCACATACACAGGAGCTGTTGGGTTCGAATCCAGCCTGGGCCCACCAAACAACAATGCAACCAAAAAATAGCCAGGCGTTGTGGCAGGTGCCTGTAGTCCAGCTACTTGGGAGGCTGAGGCAAGAGAATCACCTAAGCCCAGGAGTTGGAGGTTGCTGTGAGCTGTGACGCCACAGCACTCTACTGAGGGCGATAAAGTAGAGACTCTGTCTCTAAAAAAATAAATAAATTAATTAAATTAAATTAAATTTAAAAAAACTAAAATTTTTTTTCTTAATAGATTCAGGTGATATAAGCTGAATTTTTTTACATGTATGTATTGTATAGTGGTGAAGTCTGGGCTGGCACCTGAATAGTGTATACTCTGCCCAGTATGTAATTTGTTGTCCCTCAGCCCTCCCAACCTCCTCCCTTTTTAGTCTCCAATGTCCATTTTACCACTCTGTGCCCTTGTGTAGCCAAAGTTCATCTCCCACTTGTAAATAAATGCAGCATTTATTTTTCTGTTCAAAGAAAAGAATATCTTGTTCAATGAAATCCCTGGGGTAAGTGCTGAACTCTGAATGCACACTGCCAGTATTTTTCATAATTTATAACCTGGATTAGAGGCACACAAAATACATACTCTAGACATCACACGCTGTTTTCTGAACAAAGTTAAAGCTTTCTAAGCTTTTTTTCAATACTAAATACTCCATGAAAAAAACAGGGTGAAGGCATCAAACATGAAAAAGCTGGAGGGTACATTAACTGACAGGTGGACATCTAGAAGCAGGCATAAGCCCGGCAGCTTGGCCTGGGATTTCCAGAGTTTCTCATGCCTCAGTGGCTCATCTACCTGGTAAAAGCATCTCGATGGACGTATGGCCTGCCAACACACAGTTCTCCCACCATCTCTACCATGTGGTACTGCTGTTCCTGCTTCTCTTCCTCCTGGGTGAGCCCCCTTCCATGCTTTCCAAAGATTGCTACTGCACCTCCTCATTAACTAAGGACACTTGTCTATTGCTGCCTCCCCTCACTCCTAGAACTAAGGGGACAGCTTTGCTTAGAGTTAGCGCAGCATTTTAAATGAACATATATTCAAAATGAGATGCAAACATTTTGTGTTCAAAATGTGATACTCCATATTAAGTCCTCCCAATGCAGAGAGTAAGGTAAAAACAGAGTCAACTTATTTTACTTAAAACCTCTTATTCTAGGCTCAGTACCTGTACCTCAGTGACTAGGGCACTGGACACATACAACTGGGGCTGGCGGGTTTGAACACAGCCCAGACCTGCCAAACAACAATGGCAACTACAAACAAAAAAATAGCTGGTGCCTGTAGTCCCAGCTACTTGGTGGAGGGAGGGGGTGAGGCAAGAAAATTGCTTAAGCCCAAGAGTTTGAGGTTTCTGTGAGCTGTGATGCCACAGCACTCTGCCGAGGACCACATAGTGAGACTCTGTCTCAAACAAACAAACAAACAAACAAAAAACCCCATCTTATTGTAGAGGCTGAGCTACAACAGAGAACCTCCTCCCCCCACTGACAGTGAATACTGCTCAAGGAAGTTTCCCTTGTGTTTGTCCTGTCAACCTACATTTTCCAGACTCCCTGGTTTACATTTTTGGATGTTTTTATTCTATTTTTATTTTTTGACACAGAGTCTAATTCTGTCCCCCTGGGTAGAGTGCCATGGCATCATAGCTCATGGCAACCTCAAATTCCCGGGTTCAAGTGATCCTCTTGCCTCAGCATCCCCAGTAGCTGGGACTATAAGCATGTGCCACCAGCCCTAGCTAGTTTTTTATTTTCCATAGAGACAGGGGTCTCCCTCTTGCTCAGACTGGTCTCGAACAGCTGCGCTCAAGCAATGCACCTGCCTTGGCCTCCCAGAATGCTAGGATTATAGGTATGAATCCACCACACCCAGCCTGATGTTTTTACTTTTTTTTTTTTTGTAATTTTGTTTTGTTTTGTTTTGCAGTTTTTGGCTGGGGCTGGTGCTCTAGCCCTTTGAGCCACAGGCACCACCTGATGTTTTTACTTTTAAAAGAAAAATGTTACAATGGTGACAAAACACTTAAGGTGGTAATAGCAAAAGGCTTTGCCCATCAGATGCATAATCATTTCAATGAACTGAATGTTGCTAAAAAATTAAAGACTGTACAGCAAGTGATGGTTGTCATGATACCGTATTAACTGGAATGCTCTATTGATTGTTATTTCTTCATGTCTACAATACCATGAAAACTGATATTTACTGCAGTGTATGAGTCAAAGGATCAATATGTCATGCTATATAGCAATTATTTTACCATTCTATTTCTTTAAAAAGAATTAAACAGTCAGAATATTTATCCCAAATGCTATTTTTGTGATCCTGCCAGATGAGAGAGCTCTTACTCCACAGTTTCCTATCAGTTAACTGCATCTGGAAATTTAACTTTCATCCACCAGATTAATTTTATAAACCCAAGTGCTGATAATAAATAACTGAACAGATGTCCTATGAAACAAACTGTTTCAAAATTTTAAGGAATTAAGCAAAACAAAAACAAAAACCTCGATGAAAACCAAGCTATACTCTGTACACATATCAAGTCTTAATAAGTCAATTAACGTAGGGAGTAGGGTGAGTGGGTTTTATGGTTTCGAACTTTAGGAGACAATTTTGTCTCATTTTTCCCCAACACTAACCCCACCTCAATCCTTACCCTTGTTCCCTAATCCAGGTACTAGAAGGCTATCGGAACAGGCTTGGTTGAAATTGATGACTTGCTTCCAATATGACTTAACCTGCCAGCAATATTTTAAACTACAAACTCCTCATCCTCATGCATTCTTGTTTTAGTTTAGTCATACAGAACAAGGCCAGATCCCCTGTGTGTTTTATATACTTCTGATTCTGCATTCCGTTGAATACACTGCCCACTGGCCCTAAGTTCAACTCCTTGCTGATACCTTTACTGATTTCCCCACTGGCAGTTTCTCTCAACTATGGACACAGGATTTTCTTTGTTCCTCTCCTTTTTTTTTTTTTTGGTTTTGAGACAGAGTCTCACTTGGTCACCCTTAGCAGAGTGCCATGGCGTCTTAGCTCACAGCAACGTCAAAATCGGGCTCAAGCAATTCTCTTGCTTCAGCCTCCCAAGTAGCTGGGACTACAGATGCCTGCCATAATG
Source organism: Galagoides demidoff (assembly GCA_963574575.1). NCBI lineage: Eukaryota > Metazoa > Chordata > Mammalia > Primates > Galagidae > Galagoides > Galagoides demidoff. The sequence continues at coordinate 8,738 of CAUYQV010122200.1, read as the reverse complement.
CCTGGCTATTTTCCTTTTTAGATGGGGTCTCATTCTGGCTCAGGCTGGTCTCAAACCTGTGAGCTCAGGCAATCCGCTGGCCTCAGCCTCCCAAGTGCTGGTATCACAGGTGTGAGCCACTGCGCTGGGCCTCTTTGTTCCTTTCTCACAGCACTCATCTTGCAGTGTCTGGTATTTGTGCATCTCTGTCTTATATGCCCCACAGCTCTGGAAGGCAGGAATGATTCTGTTTCTTTCACTGCTCAACACATGCCTCGTGCATGGAAGTTCTTTAATAAAAGTCTGCTGCATAAGTAAATGAAATGTTCCCTGCTTTCTTCTATCGGGATGTGCTGTTTTGTGATCTGGTTGAGGTATACCTGAAAGGACTTGATCACTATTTACCAAAAAGAGGCTGATCGATGATCTAAAGAGAGTAAGTTCATCTAGAGACTCCTTTCTCTTCTTCAGTAATCTCCCCTCAAATGGCTGCCTGGCTTATCAGAAGCCTGTGTAGGTTTAGCAAATATCCCAGACAAACAAGTGTAAACATCTTAGCTGGATGCCTCTAGGAAAGACTGGAGTTCATTCCTTACAGTGTGAGGTGACACTGGCAATGGAAGGAGCCTAATTTGCAAACTTAAGATTCATTGTTTTTATTTTTTTAGACCAAGTTTCACTCTGTTGTCCTGAGTAGAGTGCCACAGTATTATCAGACCTCACAGTACTCTCAATCTCCTGGGCTCAGGCAATCCTCTTGCCTCAGCCTCAGTCCCAATAGCCGGGACTATGGGTGCCGCCACAGTGCCCAGCTAGTTTTTCTATTTTTAGTAGAGATGGAGTCTCCCTCTTGCTCAGACTGGTCTCAAACTCCTGAGTTCAAGTAATCCACCTGCCTTAGCCTCTCAGTGCTAGAATTACAGGTGTGAGCCATTGCACCTGGCCTCGATTTTTTTTTCTTTTTTTTGAGATAGGGTCTCAGTCTGTTGTACCGGCTAAAGCACAGGGGCATCATCAATGCTCACTAAAATCTCAAACTCCTGTGCTCAAGTGACGCTCCTGCCTCAGCCTCACAAGTAGCTGGGCTATAGGCACCCACCAATAGTTAATTTTTCTATTTTTTGTAGAGACATGGTCTTGCTATATTGCTCTTGAACCCTTGGCCTCCCAAGTGCTGGGATTAGAAGCACAGGCCATCATGCCCAGCCTTCACTTAGTTTTAAAAAGACTATCAATCAAACGGTCACACAGCAATTCAGTCAAGTCAGACCAGATGGTGAGTCACAGAAGACCTACTGTGCACGGGGAGTCTACACGAGTTACAAAAGCATCTCATATCATTTATTAGCGAAAATAATTTTATTTTTTTCTATGTACTCTTTTAGTCCTTTAAAGTTAAAATATACAAAAAGGGTTATTTCGGGGTGGCACCTGTGGCTCAGTGAGTAGGGCGCCAGTCCCATATCCCGAGGGTGGTGAGTTTGAACCCAGCCATGGCCAAACTGCAACAACAACAAAAAAATTTAAAAAAGGGTATTTCTAAAGTCAACAGTAAATTTACTTACCAATTACTTGTAGAAATTCTGTGTTGCTGATTTGTGAGTCACTGATGCTAAAGGTTTCCTCTTGTCTTACCTCTCCTAGCAAAAATCCTTCCTAAAAGTAACAAAAGAAAATAGTTGCAGACTAAAAATAAAGATGATTTTTTTCTGAGAGGAATTAAGGTATATGATTTTATAACTTCAACAATAATTCAAATAAGTTTGTCATGTGAACCATCACTAGTCTATAAACAAGTAGATAAAGCAATCTGAGGATATCTATAATTGGATTGTTTGGAAAAAGAATTCCATAACAAGATAAAATATTATTTTAATCCCTTCGAGTATTCTGTTTTTTTGGAAGTAAAAATGAGTGAATTCATCACCTAAATCCAAAGTCTCATAACTAATGTCAAATTAGCTTAGGAAGCAGAAATACCCCAAAGTTGTTTTCTTGAAACAGCACACAATTTATAACATCTAGAGAGTCAGAAAACACTCTAATAATGAAGTGTTTTTATTTATTTATTTATTTTTGCAGTTTTTGGCCAGGGCTGTGTTTGTACCCACCACCTCTGGCATATGGGGCTGGCACCCTACTCCTCTGAGCCACAGGCACGGCCCAACGACGCCTTTTTAAAACAAAACATAAAGAAGTTAACACAGGGCGGCGCCTGTGGCTCAAAAGGGGAGGGTGCTGGCCCCATATGCCAGGAGGTGGCGGGTTCAGCCCCGGCCAAAAACTGCAAAAAAAAAAAAAAAAAAAAGAAAAAGAAAAAAGTTAACACAATGACAATTAAGTGCTTTTGTAGAGGCTGGCACAGAAAATTAGGATTTCAGCAAATAAATTTCCTATGATTTACATGAAATTTTTTCTTTAATAAATGCAGAAGTTAACTTATTTATACGTTTGGAGAACATATACCATCATAATCAATTCTGGATTACTCAGCATATTACTTAGCACAAACACAGTTGCAGAAGATACAGCCCAAGTGTCAAAATAACTTTCTTTAGAGAGAGAAGCTGTCCTGGAATCTCTCTCCCAACATACCCAAGTGGCTTAGTCTTTCCCTTCATTTGGGTCTTTACTCATATGGCACTTATCAGAGAGGCCTTGCCTGACCAATATAACGGGAACAGCATCTGCCAGGCACTCTGTTCTCTTTGCCCTGCATTCTTCTTAGTCTTCTCACTATCCACCATATTCCATGTTTATATAAATTAAGACGTTTACTTATTATCCCCTGATAAAATGTAAGCTCCATGACAGCAGGGACTTTGTGCTTGTTCATCACTACACCTCAGCACCCAGCACAGTCTAACACATAGTAGGTGCTCAACAAATACAAGATGAGTAAATTTGTTAAGACAATGACCTTATTCTATATCCTTCTACTCTAGCTTCATCATTCAAATCAATTAACGAAGTTTCCTAATTTAAAGACATTTCCAGTTTAAAGTGAGAATTTATGGGGGTAAGAGGACAGACAGATGCTTTACTGCCTGGTTTTTGTATCTGATTTGGGAAGGAGAAGTGTCCTAAAATACTAAATCATCAACAAAGGGGCATTTCTCCAACTTGAGAAATATACCAATTCTCCTTTTTTTTTTTTTTTCAGTTTTTGACCAGGGCTGGGTTTGAACCCGTCACCTCTAGCATATGAGGCTGGCACTCTACTCCTCTGAACCACAGGCACCGCCCAATATACCAGTTCTCTTTATTTGCTGAAATCCTAATTTTCTGTGCCAGCCTCTAGAAAAAAAAATCTCTCAGACCCCAAAGGAGTACCTATGACTGCTAGTTTGAAAAGTACCAACTAAATAAGCTTGTTTTATGGGGGTGGTACCTGTGGCTCAAGGAGTAGGGCTCTGGCTCCATATACTGGAGGTGACAGGTTCATACCCCGCCCCAGACAAAAATAAAAAATAAAAATAAATAAATATGGGCGGCACCTGTGGCTCACTGAGTAGGGCGCCGGCCCCATATACCGAGGGTATCGGGTTCAAACCCAACCCAGCCCAGCCAAACCGCAACGAAAAAATAGCCCAGCGTCAAAAAAATAGCAGGCGCCTGTTGTCCCAGCTACACTGGAGGCTGAAGCAAGAGAATCTCCGAAGCCCAGGAGTTGGAGGTTGCTGTGAGTTGTGATGCCACGACACTCTCTACCAAGGACAATAAAGCGAGACTCTGTCTCTAAAAATAAATAAGCTTGTTTTACCCTCTGAAAGTCTTGCAATTCTGAGTTCTTACCACAAAAGAAGCTTTGTCTTGTAACAAGACGAAAACTTTTTTACTATTTGTTTTGAAACAGAGTCTCACTTGTTGCCCAGGCTAGAGTGCTATGGTATCAGCTTAGCACACAGCAAGCAGACTCCTGGGTTCAAGCAATACACCTACCTCCGCCTCCCAGAGTGCTAGGATTATAGGTATGAGCCAGCACACCCAGGCAGAAAAAAAATTTTAAACCAAAATGAAAAAATAATTTAAACTCTTAGAACTTTAGACGTGAAGAACATAAGTAGATTCCCAGTGTTCTATATTCTAGGACTGCCAGATTTAACAAAAATATAAAGGACACCTAATTAAAATTGAATTTCAAATAAATAATTTTTATGTACGATATGTGATACACTAAAAATTATTTGCTATTTATCTAAAATTAATATTGAACTGGGTAACCTGTATTTTACCTGGTAACCCTATAATGGTCCTCAGTGTGAGAAACAGTGATGTAAGTCAACAGTGCACAAAACAAGTTTGCATCACAAAAGTAAATTGGTTGGTTCCTAAAATTTAAAATTGAAATTATTTTCAGGTTTTCAACATCTGTAATTGTGGTAAGGTTAATATAATTAGGCAGGCTCATATAAAACACACTTGTAAATTATTGGCACTGGTGAAAATTTCCATGAAGTCAGGCATCATGCCTTAAACAGAGTGGATATTAAGGGGATATCTCTTTAATTAAGTTAATAACAATTTAAGTCATATAGCCATCTCATTTAAGTTCGTAGAAAAACTGTCCATTTCTCAACAGGTAGCTCCTTACTCTTACAATAAAATCACGCTTTATGCATAAACTATAATAATCCTAGGCACTTTTTTTTTTTTTTTTACAGACAAGAGTCTCACTTTATCGTCCTCATAGAGTGCCATGACGTCACAGGTCACAGCAATCTCCAACTCCTGGGCTTAGTGATTCTCTTGCCTCAGCCTCCGGAGTAACTGGTACTACAGGCGCCCGCCGGAACGCCCGGGTGTTTTCTGTTGCAGTTTTGTTTGGCGGGGCCGGGTTTGAACCGGCCATCCTCAGTATAAGGGGCCGGCGCCCTACCCACTGAACAAACAGGTGCTGCCCAATCCTAGGCACTCTTAACAAATAGGGTAAATAAGCATCATTGAACCCGTATTTAATAGTTCATGGACACTAGGGATAACACAAATCACCTACTGTATGGAACTGCATTACATTATTAAATAATTGGCTGCAGTACTACAGGCCATAGTGTTCAAAAGTGTTCATAGTGCATCTGGAAAAGCCCATACTGTACATATTCCTGTCATTAACCTCTACCATCAACAAGGAAGAGATGAAAGGTACAATAATTCCTTTCAATTTACTATGGAAGCTAAGATCGCTGACATCAAACCAAATCCTGTTCCTCCTTTTGCCGTGTATCATTTTGCCTTGTAATGACAACCACAAAAAACCACAGAAACACATTTAATGAATTAGAATCATTCACTATTAATATCATTTAAAATAACCCAACTTGGTGGGCAAATTTAAATACCTCTTTCAAAAAAAAATTATCCAGTTTCACAAAGAGTTTCCAATCAAAGGCCAGTGACACTAAAAGACAATTCCAAAGTAAAGACACTGAAACAGAAAGACTCTGCTCCCTCTCTGGGCTTCAAAGCCCATGCATTTCCGACCACCCCTTCGTGGGCCTATCACTTCTCTATTTCACTGTGGTCTTAGAACATTCGCTAAAGAACTAAACAAGCAACTTCAAGGAAATGCAAACAGACCCTGCACCTACTGCTCCTATTTACATTCTCTATTTTCTGTAGGAGCGAAGAAAACACACAGCGTGTCTAACAAGTCTGAATAGTGACAGCCATGGTTTTACTCGATGCACCGACAACGTGTGAGACTAGCAGGCGGGGCTGAGTGCCTCGCCTCCTAGCTAAAAGCCTGGCCTCTCGATTCCTTCCCGACCCCGGGCGCCCCTCCTAAGTCTAGAATTCTAGATTCTCGGAGAGGGAGGGGCAGGCGCTCAGTTTCCACCAAGTGACTCCTGACACTGCGGGGGGTCAGGGGAATATCTTCGTTGGACAAGAGACTGCAGTCCCGGGACGGCCAGGAGGCTGAGAACGCCAAGCTAGGGAGCCAGTCCCAGGGGCGAAAGAGCCCAGGGAGGCAGAAGCTCGCCGGGGGTGGGAGCCGCCCCAGTCACCGGCTTCTCCGGCCGGCCCTGGTGCCTGGGGGGGCCAGCCCCAGGCGGTCCGGGAGTGGCCGCAAGCGCTGGCCTGATGCAGAGGCTAAAAGCCCCCAGCGGCCACAGCCAGGGGCCCGGCACCTACGTGGTCCGCGTTGCTGTTGGCGCTGTGGAAACACACAGCGCTGAAGGTGTAGCCCGAAATGGAAGCCGCCATGATGGAAATCTCCAGCTCCCCCATCATGCCGTGCGGAGGGCGCACAGCCTTCCGGCCGGGCCGCCCCTCAGCATCCTGGGAAATGGAGTCCGTGGCAGCAGCGACCGCGGGACCGAGCGCCCAGCCGTGAGGATGGGGCCAGTTTTCTCAGTCAAAAAGCCCAGGCACTGAAACTTCCCAAGGCGTGATACCTCTGCTATATAGCCCTTGAGAGTTTCCCCAAACAGTTGTTTCCCTTTGCAAATGAAACGCTTAGTGTGAAAGCCTACACGTGTGGAGCTCAAAGATGAAAGCGGGGAGATGATTCAGGCCATTGAACCTTGTTGGGTTTGACAGGGGTGACATGATGCAATTTCAATTTTAACATGACCACTGGCTGCAAGGTTGAGACTATAGTGTGGGGGCAGGGGGGATAGTAAGGGAGGCTGTCAACACAAGCCAGAGGGTGTAAGGGTGAGGCAGGATGGTGGCAGTAGTTGGGGTGGTAAGAAGCCATTGGACCCTGGGATTGAAAGAACACAAATTTAATGAAAAATCATAGAAAGAAGATAAAAACCAACATAAATAGTAAATAACAGTGAAATAAGCTATCAAAGTTGGGAAAAGAAACACAGGGGAGGAAGTAACATCACTAATCATTATCCTTTCGTGTTTAATCTTTCCTGTTCTAAACCGAGCTCCTGATTTCCCACAAAGCTCCTTCTTTCCCTTTCCCTGCTGGCTAAATAGAACTGTTTCCTGACAGCTGCTCAGACAAAAAACCTTGGAATCATCCTTGACCACCTCCCTTTCTCTCACACCCTGCTTTTGATCAGCTAGCACAATCTTAGAAATATACCCAGAACTCTACAACTCACCATGTTCACATTTACCAACCTGGTCCAAGCCACCACCATCCTTCTCCAGGATTATTGTAACAGCCTCTAACTCAGATTGTCTGAACTGTTGAGAATTTTGCCCCTCAGAGGACTTTTGGCAATGTTTCTAGACATTTTCAAGTATCACAATTTGGGGGAAGATGCCATTGGCATCTAGGACGGTAAACTTCCTGCACAGGACAGGACACAACAAAGATTATCAGTAGTGATGAGATTGAGAAACCCAGAGGTCCTGCTTCTGCCTTTAACCCCTTCCTTGCCAAATCTATTCCCAACATAGCAGCCCAAATGGTCATACCATTTAAATATAAAAGTTACTTATTTATATTGTTAATATAAATAACAATTTGAAGGTACAAAGAACTAGGTTACAATGTTTGCACTTGTTAGTAGAGTCTCTCTTATAAATTGTGTCCTGTCCCCACTAAATATAAAATTTAAATCATGTTGCTTCTTGGCCAAACCCCAAACTTTACCCTATTACTTAACTGATTTCATTTCCTGCTAATGCCCCTTTCATTTACTCAGTTTCAACTATGTAAGTCTTCCTGCTTCCTGGATATCCACACCTCATTCCACCTAGGGCCTTTGCACTTGCTGTTTCCTTTCCCTGGAATGGTCTTCTCTCAAGACAGCTGCATGGATTTCTATCTCTACCCCCTCCCCCCAACTTCCTGCAGGACTGACTGACTTCCTGCTGGGAAGCAGCTCTCACCTGTTAGACCTCTTGTGGAATTTATCCCTAATGGAAGCAAATCTCATTGCTTAAGGCCACACCTCCTTTCCTGGGCAACCATCATTCAATGCCTGGACAATGTAGATTCATAAAAACTCAGCTCCTTCATTCTAACTTGAGACAATTCCAGAAAGTCTTTCCAGCTTTAGAGTGTCCAACATAGGGGACATTGCAGAGAGGATTTGCTGAAGTCCTATAGTAATGGTGGCAAACCAACTACTTCACCCATTTAATCCTGGTTCTTCTCCTTCCCCAACAGGTGTGACTCCTGAGAGCACAACAAAGAATTATCAATAGTGATAACTCTAACCAACTTCCTTCATGTTCATGTCAGTCTCATACTCACCCTTCCCAAGAATATACCTGTAAAAACATCTTTTAGGTTTTCACTCAGTGCCATGCCCTCAGAGATCTTTCCCTGGTTAGCCTAACAAGAATTGCAACCTTCATCCCATGTTCCCCATATTCTTCATATTACTTCCCCACTTTTCACTTTATCACTTATCACTATCTAGCAGTATCTTTATTTTATTCATTTTTCATGTCTATTGTCTATCCTCTTCCCAGCATGTGCTGAACTTCACGGAGACAGGGATTCATGTTTGCTTTGCTTATCATTGCATCTGCATCATCTGGAATAATTTCTGGCATGTAGATGTTATGATTATTGAATTACTGATTATAGAATTAATGGTGCATGACAGCTCAGTGCCTGTGGATCAATCGGCTAAGGCGCCAGCCCCGTACACCTAAGGTGGCGGGTTCGAATCCCCAGCCCGGGCCCGCCAAACAACAATGATGGCTGCAACCAAAAAATGGCCGGGTCCCAGCTACTTGGGAGGTGGAGGCAGGAGACTCGCTTGAGCCCAGGAGTTGGAGGTTGCTATGAGCTGTGATGCCATGGCACTCTACCCAGGGGGATAGCTTGAGGCTCCGTCTCA
>CAUYQV010122199.1:0-26351 GCA_963574575.1 Galagoides demidoff | reverse complement strand
AGGGACCAAGATCCATTTGGTGCCATCTGGGTGACTGAGGTCCAGCCCATAGAGGGTATCTGCGTTCATTCTTTCACGGAGAATCACAGGCTCAAATTTTACTCACTTAGCTCTGAATCTCAGTTTCTTTCTTTTTTTTTAATTAAATGATAGCTGTGTACATTAATGCAATCATGGGGTACAGTGTGGTGTTTTCATATACAATTTGAAATATGTTCATCAAACTGGTTAACGTAACCTTTATGTCATTTTCTTGTGTTAAAACATTTATATTCTACTTTTAGAAAGATTCACTTGTACCCTTGTAAGATAAACCATAGAAGTGATCCCTCCAATCATCCTCCACCCATCCCTTCTCCCCCTCCCTCCTCCTCCCCATATTCTTAGGCTATAATTAGGTTATAGCTTTCATATGAAAGCTATAAATTAGTTTATAATAGAGCTGTGTACATTGGATACTTTTTCTTCCATTCTTGTGATACTTTGCTAAGAACATTTTCCAGCTCCATCCATGTAAACATGAAGGACCTAAAGTCTCCATCTTTCTTTGTGGCTGCATAGTATTACAGAATCTCAGTTTCTTATTCTGTGAAATAGGGAAATACCTGACAGAGCCATGAGAATTAAATTAAATGACCTTTAAAAAGTGGCAGTGAGGAGATCATGTATGGAACAGCCCGAGGGCTGAGACATCATATGCACTTTCATGGGAGTTCTAGTTGTCACTATAGAGAAGGAAATTAAGGCACAGAGAAAAGTGATTTGACCAAAACTTACAGTGCCCCAAAAGAAAAACCAAGATCCAAACTCTGGTGTCCAATTCCCAGCCCACAACCCTACTTACCATGCCACACTGCTTTGTCTTTCTGGTATTTCTAGGTTTGAGCTCCTTTTGAAGCCTGAGAACTAGGGGAAAGCTTCAAGTTTGTTCAGAGACTGAGTCCCAGTCAAGGACTGAGCCCAGAGTGTAGCCTCAGCCTGGGTTCTGGCTCCTCTTTGGTCATGAGGGCGACTGACAAGATACAGTTAATTCAATGCTGCCTTTGGCCTCTGTTCCTCTCCGTGCTGATAGAAGCCAGGCTTTTATGTGGATACAGGCGACTTTCACAGAGTCCCATGGAAGAAGGGCCACTCATGTCCTTATAAAAAGAATCTAATTCTAATTCTCCCTTGCCTTACTTTGATTGGTGGCATCACTTAAAGAGTGGAGTCATGTAATTCTGAGTTCGAAACCTAGCTCTGCCTCTCTTAGGCTGTAGGACACTTGGGCAAGTCACTTCATGTCTCTGAGTCCCTAGAAAAAGAGTCTTGCCATTTCCATATAGGAGATCCCAGTGGGGGGCTGCTTCCCTGAGAAACTGAGGCCTGGACTAAGATCTAAGAGTGGAGTTTGGGGGACAAAGAGAAAAGTGAACCCCATAAACTCATAACAGGAACAGAGAAGAGTCCACTGTGGGTGGTGCAAGCTTGTGGATAACTTAAAGGATTTGTTGGAACCATTTTGCTTGGTTTGAGGGTGGGTATAGTATCTTATATAGATAGGATCAAATTTGTACTAACAGAAAGCTCTTTGGCAGCAGTGTGGAGTAGGGGTGTGTAGGGGTAGTATGGACATGGGGGGACCAATTCTGTAGCCAAGGCAGTGGCCAGGGGCAGGGGGGCACTATAGTTTGGACTACCGTGCTGGCAGAAGATGACAAGAGGGGGATTAAATGTGATATGTGTTTAATATATACAACTTGGTTTGGGCAGGTAGCAGTGGTTCATACCTGTAACCCCAGCACTTTGGGAGGGTAGGTTGGGAGGATTGCTTGAAACCAGAAGTTTATGGTTGCAACTTTGTGCCATTGCAATCTATCCCTAATCCAGGTGACAGAGTAACAGAGCAAGACCTTGTCTTAAAAAAAAAAAAAACAAAAACAACAGCAAAAGAAACCCCTTGGTTTTGTAAGAATTAGGTTTGGAGAGTGAGAGAGAGAGAGGAAATCCTTGGATTTCTGGCTCTTATATCTGGCTAGATGGTTGTTATTACTGAAGATGGGGGTGGAGGGCTAATGTATTCAGCTTTGAACACCTTGAGGTTAGATGCCTTTGAAGCACCTGCAGACTATTACAGGGCATTAAATCATCCTGCCCTACACAGTAAGATGTCCTTCGCTGAGGTGAGGGAACATGAAGGAACAGAGAGGTGGGTTACACCTATAATCCCCGAACTTTGGGAGGCCAAGGAGGGAGGAGGATCTCCTGAAGACAATCCAAGACCAGCCTGGGCTACATGGTAAGACCTCTATATTTACAGATTTAAAAAAAAGAAAAAGAAAAATTGGTGGCACCTGTGGCTTAAGGAGTGGGGCGCTGGCCCCATATACAGGAGGTGGCGGGTTTGGACCTGGCCCCAGCCAAAAACTACAAAAAAAAAAAGAAAAGAAAAGAAAAGAAAAGAAAAATTTTCTAATTGGTCAAGTGTGGTGGCACAGGACTGTAGTCCTAGCCAACTTGGGAGAGTGAAGCAGGAGGATGGCTTGAGCCCAGGAGTACAGGGCTGCAATGAACTATATGGTACCACTGCACTCAGGCCTGGATGACAGAAAAAAGAAAAAAAAAAAAAACAAATAGGGAGCAAAGGACAGGTGGAAAGGCTTTTGTCAACCCTACCATACTGCAGAGGGTGTGCCCAGGCCTTTGTCTGTGGGGCAGTAGGTGACAGCTACCATCCCCCAACTCCACACACAAGAGCTCTCAGCCAAGCTCCAGATTCTGACAGTCTGGCAGCTGCCTGGACCTTACCCCTCAAGCCTCTGCTCAGGGTTGGGGGCTTGTGACGTCTCTGGCCTGTTTCCAACAGTCAGTGGAAAAAAAACGGAAACTGCACGCTAAGCGGGGTGCAGCCCAAAATAGCATCTGGTGCCTGTCGGTCAGCCCTGTCAGCCCTGTTGTCCGAGCGTCCATGAGCTAATGACGCGGCTGGTCGCCCGGCCAGGAAATGCCACCCCTCCTCCACCCACCCCAAACTGGGGCCTCAGTCGGGCAGGAAACCCTGAGCGCCTGGTGGGGTCTGGGTGGTGAGGGGGAGGGGAGGCTAGAGCAGTAAGAGCAAGGGAGCAGAATACCCTGGCTAGGCTTTCCGCCCTGAGGCTGTCCCCTCCCCACCCCTACTCCACCAAAGGCTGGATTCTCCCTAAATCATAAAGGGAGGCTTTAAATTTATTTTTATTTTTTATTAATTAATTGATTAATTCATTAATTAATTTGAGACAGTCTCATTCTATCACCCTGGATGGAGTGCCCTGGTGTCATCAGAACTCACAGCAACCTCACACTCTTGGGCTCAAGAGATCCTCCTGCCTCAGCCTCCTGTGTAGCTTGGACTGCAGGCACCCACCACCCGCCCAGCTAATTTTTCTATTTTTAATAGACACAAGGGTCTCACTCTTGCTGAGGCACGTCCCAAGCTCCTGAGCTCAAGGGATCATCCCACCTCTATCTCCCAGAGTGCTAGGAGTACAGGGATGAGGTATGAGCCATCTCAACACGCCCCAAAATGAGGTCTCAAAATGTTTCAGGTGGGTTTAGCGCCTGTAGCTTAGTGGCTACGGCACCAGCTGGAGGGTTCGAATCCAGCCTAGGCCTGCCAATCAACAATGACAACTACAATCAAAAAATAGCCAGGCATTGTGTAATCCCAGCTACTTGGGAGGCTGAGGCAAGAGAATCATTTAAGCCCAAGAGTTGGAGGTTGCTGTGAGCCATGCCTACCAAGGGACACATAGTGAGACTCTGTCTCAAAAAAAAAAAGTTTCAGGTGCTCTAGCTGCCCTGTCTGGTACTATACTATCTCTGAGCTTTCTCCCCTGAACCTGTTCTCTAGAAGGATGCCATTTGTGCACTCTGATGGGCAGCCTAGTTAAGTTCAACAAATTTATGTTGCAATTACTACCTGCCAGGTACTGTTCTAGCTATGTTGAAAATATTAATTCAGTTAATCCTTACATCAGCCCAGTGAGGCAGGGACTACTCTATTTTGTAGGTAGCACAGAGAGGTTGAGCATCTTGCAGAGAATACCCGGCAGTAAGTGGTTAGAGACAGAATTCATGCCTAGGGCAGTCTGGCTTCAGGCCATGGCCCTGCCAAGGCAGCAGGCCAGATGCAATAGCTGGGCAGATCTGAGCTCCTATTCCTGTGCCCTGACTTGCTAGCTGTATGATTCTAGGCAAGTTACTTAATCTCTAAGCTTCACTTTCCCCATCTGTAGAATGGAGGTCGAGTTGCCTATACGTCATAGTACTTATACCAGGATTATTTTTAATGATAAAAACTTTAGTTTGAGGAGATGTCATTATTTCTTCCTTTCAGTCTAGATCACTATGCTTTCCTTTTTTTTTGAGACAGAGCCTCAAGCTGTCTCCTTGGGTAGAGTGCTGTGGCAACACAGCTCACAGCAACCTCCAACTCCTGGGCTCAAGCCAGTCTCCTGCCTCAGGTTCCCAAGTAGCTGGGACCACAGGCGCCCACCACAACATCTGGCTATTTCTTTGGTTGCAGCTGTCATTGTTGTTTGGTGGGCTGGATTTGAACCCGCCACCTTAGGTGTATGTGGCTGGCGCCTTAGCCACTTGTGCCACAGGTGCCGAGCCTCCATTTTTGTCTCCATCCTTGCCCTGGAAAAACCCCTGCCCCATCAGGAAGCCTCAAGAATGTCAAGCCCAGGAATCCTCTCTGTACCTCTAGCCCCAGCACTACCATCCAAAGTCTCAGGGATGCAAGGGACTCCACTCAAATTCACTGGTTCTAAAAGTGGACAGGCTCGGCACCCATAGCTCTGTGGTTACACCCCAGCCACATACACTGGGGGTGGTGGGTTCGAACCTGACCCGGGCCTGCTAAACAACATCAACAACCACAACAACAATTAAAAAAAAATAGCCAGGGCGGCACCTGTGGCTCAAAAGGGTAGGGCTCCAGTCCCATATGCCGGAGGTGGTGGGTTCATACCCAGCCCCAACCAAAAACTGCAAAAAAAAAAAAATTAGCTAGGTATTGTGGTGGGTACCTGTAGTCCCAGCTACTTGGGAGGCTGAGGCAAGAGAATCACTTGATTCTCAACCTCAAGAGTTTGAGGTTGGTGTGAACCATGACACCACAGCAATCTACAGAGGGTGACATAGTGAGACTCTGTCCCAAAAAATAAAAAATAAAAATAAGAGTGGATAGTCATCATCCTTGAGAACTTATTAGAAATGCAAATTCTCAGGCCCCACCACAGGCCTACTAAATCAGAAACTCCGAGGTGAGGCCTAGCAATCTATTTTCACAAGCTTTCTAGGTGATTTCTCATGCACACAAGAAGTTTAAGAACCACCGCTGCCGTTTACAACCCCCATCTGTAGCAAAGGGCAAAGTAAAATAATTGAGAAAGCACTGTGCTTTCTAATGTCTCAAAGCCATTTCCCTTTCCCTAACCCATGTTTATTCCAGAAGCATGCAGAACAAACACCAAGCCTGCTTTCAAAACTTACAGGAGAGATACTGCCTAAATTTGTCTTTCCTCATGAGCAGAGAACTCCAATAGTTGTATCATCAAAGATTTTACTCCCAGAGCTGTTAGAAACAGATAGAAAATGTGCACAGCCACCACTTCTGTGAGTAGCCAGTATTAATAGTTGTGATGATCACTGAGACAGAGCCTTGGCCCACGTTTACACATTATCACATGTTCATAGAACCTCTGCTCCCCGGACTCCTTAAAAGGCCTGTCTGTACTGAGCACCTGCTGTGTGCACCTGCACTGCTCCCTGCTTCTGCCTGTCTTCTGTCATTGTTCTTCCACGAGAACCCTGCCAAGCTGCTAGGTGAGCCCCCACCTTAGAAATGAGGAAACAGCCTCATCTTATGCAAAGTCATTCAGGTAGGATGTGTCCAAGTCAGCTAGACCCCGTGCCCTCTCCATTTCTGCTAGCTATAATGAACTGTTGGTTACTTTGGGAGAACTACTTCAAGATCTGGATCACTTTCCATGGCATTGTGGTATGTTATGGTTTAACTCTTTTGTGACCCTAAAGAAGATAAACAGATATGGACAGGCATGGTGGCTCATGCCTGTAATCCTAGTACTTTGGGAGGCTGAAGCAGGATGATTGCTTGAGCCCAGGTGTTTGAGGTTGCAATGAGTTATGACCATACCACTATAGCTCAGGAGACAGTACAAGACCTTGTCTCAAAACAAAAACAAAAACAAAAATCTAAAATCTCATAAAAACATGCTCAAATTTGTTTTAGAGAAATGCAAATTAAAACCACAATGAGATACCATGACACACCCACTAAAATGGTTAAAATTGAAACAACTGTCAATACCATGTATTTGTGAAGATGTGGAGCAATTGGAATTCTTCTATATTGTTGAAGGGAATGAAAAAATTACTTAATCACTTTGGAGAGCTCTTACGCAGTTCCTTATAAATACGCAGTTTATAAATAACTTTCTGAGATAACTTGAAAAATATATATATCCAGGCTGGACACGGTGGCTCACACCTGTAATCCTAACATTCTGGTAGGCCGAGGCAGGTGGATTGCTTGAGCTGAAGAGTTTGAGACCAGCCTGAGCAAAAGTGAGACCCTGTCTCTACTAAAAATAGAAAAACTGAGGCAGGAGGATCGCCTGAGCCCAAGAGTTGGAGCTTGTTGGGTTGCTGTGAACTATGATGCGACAGCACTCTACCCAGGGCTACAGCTAGACATTCTGACTAAAAAATAAATAAATAAATGTATACACATATATATCTCCACAAGAACACTTGTACATAAATTCATAGCAACTTTACTTATAGTAGCAAAAAACTAGAAACAATTCAAATGTCTATCTACAGATTGATATATTAAACAAATTATAGTACATTTGTGCAATAGAATACTATTCAGCAAGGCCAGGCACAGTGGCTTACGCCTGTAATCCCGGCACTCTGGGAGGGTGGATTGCTTGAGCTCAGGAGTTCGAGACCAGCCTGAGCAAAAGTGAAACCCATTTCTAAAAATAAGTGGGCCTTTTGGTGGCTGCTTATAGTCCCAGCTACTTAGGAGGCTGAGGCAAGAAGATCATTTGAGCCTACAAGTTTGAGGTTGCTGTGAGCTATGATGCCATAGCACTCCACCAATGGTGACTGAGACTTAGTCAAAAACAATAATAATAATAATAATAATACTGGCTCGATGCCTGTAGCTCAAGCAGCTAAGGTGCCAGCCACATACACTAGAGCTGGCGAGTTCAAATCCAGCCTGGGCTTGCCAAACAATAATGACAACTACAACCAAAAAATAGCTGGGTGTTGTGGCGGGCGTCCGTAGTCCCAGCTATTTGGGAGGCTGAGCCAAGAGAATCGCTTAAGCCCAGGAGTTGGAGGTTGCTGTGAGCTGTGATGCTACAGCACTCTACCCAGGGTGACAGCTTGAGGCTCTGTCTCAAAAACAAACAAACAAACAAAAAAAACTACTCAGCAATAAAAAAGAAATGAATTACTGACACAAGCAAGATTTAAAAAATCACAAAAACATTATGCTCAGTGAAAGAGGACACCCACAAGGGAGTATATAGTGTACGATTTCTATTTATATGGGCTAATCTATAATGGCAGAGTTCAGATCAAGGGTGATGGTGGAGGGAACATAACACATGACACCAGAGGCTGGGGAGTGGCCGAGCACTCTAGGAGGCTGAGGTGGGTGGATTGTTTGAGCTCAGGAGTTGGAGACCTGCCTGAGCAAGAGCAAACCCCATCTCTACTAAAAATAGAAAAACTAGCTGGGCATTAGGCAGATGCCTATAGTCCTAGCTACTCTAGAGGCTGAGACAAGGATTTCTTGAGCCCAAGAGACTAAGGTTGCTGTGAACTATGATGATGCCACAGCACTCTACCCCGGAGACAGTGAGACTCTGTCTCAAAGAAAAAAAAATAGTCTATATCTTGAGTGTAGTGGTGGTTCTATGAATGTAAGCATTTATCAAAACTCAACTGTGCACTAAAATGGGTACATTTATAGTTGATAAATCTTGCCTCAATAAAGTTGGCTACAAACATTCCTTGATTCAATCCAGCCTTGTCCAGGAACGCCTACCTGCGTTGATATCTCTTCCTCTCACCTTGTACTGGCCTGATTAGCACACCCTGGAGCCCTCCATGACAGTGTAACTCATGCTGCTCAGGGCCAGGCACACGAGGTGTGAGGAAAGATCTGAGAATAAAGGCGGAACTGAATTGATGGTGTTTGGAAAAGTGACAGAGACCTCTGCAGGAAGTAGGGTCAGTTCTTCCTCTGACCCTCAGTTTCCCTATCTGTACAGAGATGGGCTGGGGCAACCACAGGATCTCTCTCTTTCCCTTTTATCTCTTATCATCTTTCACTCTGCCATCTCATCTTGAGCACTCTTTCTGTCTCCCTTTCTCTCTCTCTCTCTGTCTCTGAGCCTGCTTCTCTTTCCTGACTCTGGCTGTCTCTCTGTCTCTGTCTTTGCCTCCTTCCTCTTGTTTGGTCTCCACTCAGGCTGTCAGTGAGAACTCCACTTCTGCACAGGTGCCCCATAGAAACAAAATAAGGCGTCATGATCCTCTGGTCACATTCCTCATAGGTTGGACAAGTTAGAAAGTCACAAGCTGGTCTATCATCTATATAGGATGGGAGAGAAGGGACAATGAAAAGAGGGGTATAAAGGGAAGGGGAAAGTATTGAAAGGAACTATTCAGGCTTGGCGCCTGTAGCTCAGTGGTTAGGGCCCTGGTCACATACACCGAAGCAGGTGGGTTCAAACCCTGCCCAGGCCTGCTAGACAACAATGACAACTGCAACAAAAAAATAGCTGGGCATTATGGCGGGCACCTGTTGTCCCAGCTACTTGGGAGGCTGGGGCAAGAGAATCACTTCAGCCCAAGAGTTTAAGGTTGCTGTGAGCTGTGACGCCACAGCACTCTATGGAGGGCAACATAGTAAAACTCTGTCTCAAAAAAAAAAAAAAAAGAAAAGAAATGAAAAGAAAGGCACTATTCAAGAGGTACATAGGCTTAGTAAAATGGAGGCAGGGAATTAGGCCTATTAGACCCTGTCAGAAGCTCTGAATCACCAGAAAAGCTTCGGTGGGAGATCCTCTCCTCCTCAAGGCCCAGGCCTGTGTGCCCAGCTCAGATCTCACTCCACAGGACAGAGCCTAATTAAGAATTGATTAAGAGCACATGATTGGCCAGTGCAGTGGCTCACGCCTGTAATCCCAGCACTCTGGGAGGCCCAGGCAGTGGATCGTTTGAGTTCAAGACCAGCCTGAGCAAGTGCGAGACCCCATCCCAGGCATTTTGGTGGGCACCTGTTGTCCCAGCTACTTGGGAGACTGAGGCAAGAGGATTGCTTGAGCCCAAGATTTGAGGTTGCTGTGAGCTAAGACGCCATGACACTCCACTGAGGGCAATTAAAAAAAAAAAAGCACATGATTGATTGTCAGGCCACCCTGGACTCTAGAGTTCTACCTTAACTACTTGGTAGCTGATGATGCTAAGAAAATTGCATTGCTTCTCCATGCTTGGTTTCCTCATCTCTAAAATAAGGGTGAAAACAACACATGATTCACAGAGTTGTTGGAAAGATTATAAGACATATACAAGAGCTTAGAACAGTGCCTGGCAACATTATAGAAGCTATTATTTATTTATTTATTTATTTAAGCTGTTATTTTTTATTATGAACCTCTACCCCACACCAGACTTTGTATTCAGGCCCAGGGGTACGAAGATGGGAACACAGATAGAAGCAAAAAGTTATGGGACAGCTTAATATAAACTCTACTAGAGTATATACTAGGATGTATGAAGTACTTTGGGAACCCAGCAGAGGCGGTGGGTGCATACGTGGGCATGCGTGATGCTTATCCTGGCTGAGAAGGATCAGAAATAACTTTATACACATGGAACATCTGCTTTGGATTGTAAGTGACAGAAGATGGTAGGACAGAGCAATAGCAAGTGCAAAGGCCTAGTGGTAGGAAGTGGAGGGTACTCATGGGACAGTGAGAAAGAAAATCATTGAGACTGAGGCTCAGTGTAAAAGGGGCTTTGTGGTGAATGAGATGAGAATGCCAGGCCAGGGCTATGCAACACACATACTCACCCAGTTTCACTCACTCATTCATTTCATTCCGCATTTACTAAGTACCTAGTTTGTGCCAGACAATAGCCTAGGTGCCCGGGTAACAGAGAGGAATAAGACACACTACTCTTTCTTGGATCATGTCCTGCATGATTAAGAACTCTGGGTTTTTTCCCCCCTAATTCTATTACTAAAAGCTGCTGGGGAGGGCCATCATTCACACTCTCTGGATCTTACTGTCCTAATCTCTACAGTGGGCATAGCCCCTGCCTCTTTGTTTATTTTAAACACTTTCTGAGCAGTAGTGCTGGGCCCTGCTCTGGTTGCTGAATATGTGAGAGGACTTAAGAGCCCATCTGAGCTTCCCTCAGGAAACCCAGGCATGTGCCTGCTACAGGCTTAGGAAAACGGAAAGGAATCTAATGAAATTGTGTACAAAAGCTCAGGCCTTTGGCAGCACTTGGGGGAGCATTTTGCTTCTCCCAGGTTATTCCCACTATTATCTCGCTTCTCCAGGCTCTTGGGGGATTCATCCTGCTGAACTGGGAGGCTGGAGGAGGAGGAAGGGTGAACACCAAGTGAACTTCCTCCAGGAAAAGGGAGCCAATGGGTTTGGTTGCTGAGACTTCGGGCAGAGCAGAAGACATAGTGCCAACTGCACTTATCTGGGTGTTTGTGTACCCCACCAAGACCTTCAAAGATAGGGACCACGTCTATGGTTTGTCTGTACTCCAGCATATCACAGAGGAAGATAGGACACTGCACATGCATACTGAAAAATTAAGAGGCACAGAGCAGAGCTGGAGTAAGAAATTGAAGTAAAGGAAACCACCCAGCAAGAACCTGGACCATAAACTTGGAGGAAACGGAACTGGCCAGCCCTCCTGGTCCTAGAAACCAACCCCAGAGAAATGTGAAAGTACATCCTGTATGGCTCTTATGAGGAGATAAATGGTTCTATGATTACAAGAGCTGTGAGTCTCAGCCCCTCCCTGGGGTGCCCCAGGAAATGCAGGCCTTGATGGGGTTGGGGGTGGGTAGATGGACTCTGACTCTATCTCCATAGATAGTCTCTGTGCTGGGCAGGGAAGGGAGATCAAGCAGAGGGCTTGGAGAGTCACAGCACAGGCCCCTCAAGGGGGGTTAGGAGGTTTGGAGTCACATGTTAGGAGTGACCTAGCTTTGGTACATGAATCTGCTTCCCTTCCTGCCAAGTGTAAGACCTGGTATCACCTTACCAAGGCAGGAACATGGGTTTTAGGGAACTGAAGCACATACTTTTTTTTTTTTTGGATACAGAGTCTCACTCTGTCACTGTGGGTAGAGTGCCATGGTGTCATCATAGCTTACAGCAACATCATTCTCTTGGGCACAAGCGATCCTCCTGCCTCAGCCTCTGGAGGAGCAGGGACTACAGACACCCAACACAATGCCCGGCTAGTTTTTCTATTTTTAGTAGAGACGGGGTCTCTTGCTCAGGCTGGTCTCAAACTCCTGGGCTGAAGCAGTCCACCCGCCTCAGCCTCCCAGAGTGCTAGGATTACATACTGAGCCAGCACATACTTATTTTAACCCTTTTCTCTCAAGGGAGAGGGAAGATAAGAAAAAGAAGGAAAAGAGAATTTGGGTTCTGAAGCCGTCCAGGCCTGAGCTCAAATCTTGCCTTCACCATTTACTTCACCTGTGTGAGCGACTTTGGGTACGTTACACGTGGCTCTCCATTGCTTCACAGGACTAATTCCAACCTGATGCTCAGGTTAAGAACATGGGTTCTGGAGCCAGACTGCCAGGATTTGAATCCTCCTATTGACCATGGGAACTTGAGGCAAATTACTTAACCTCTCTGTTCTCATTTTCTACTCTATAAAATGGGGAATGACAATAGTATCTACCTCATACAGTTGTGAGCAATCAGCAAATGTAAGACTTAGAACATAGCAGGTGTGCTCAGTAAAGGTTAACTATTCTTATTACTTCACCAAGTTGTTAGGATTCAGTGAGTGAACATATGCGTTAGTGCTTTCCCTGTACCTCAGTTGTCTGCAAGGCAGCCAGCAAACAGCAGAGGTTCTGCAGCAGGTAGTTTCTGGTCTTCACTGTCCGAAATCAGGACTTTGTTGCTCACAGGTCTTTCCATCTACTTTTGTCCCAATTCTCTGTAATCATGAATGCATCTGAGTGTCTGCATGTGAATCTGCATGTTTGCCTCTGTTTACCTGGAAGGGCTACTATAAGGTCTAAATGTGATGCTTAGTAGAACTTTGTTGTTTTAGAAGAATTTGATTCCACACACGTGTGTCAGTGTACACACAAATGCATAACTACAATAGCAGGGCCTACCAGTGCCTTGGTAGAGTACTGTGGCATCACAGCTCACAGCAACCTCCAACTCTTGGGCTTAGCCAATTCTCTTGCCTCAGCCTCCCAAGTAGCTCCGACTACAGGCGCGGCTATTTTTTGTTGTAGTTTGGCCAGGGCCGGGTTCCTCCCCTTGAGGAGCTCCCAGCCACAGGTAAACACAAACCAATTTACAAGTTAGTTGTAACAAATTCTGTGAGAGAAGGACCAGAGAAACAGCTGTGGAATTTCAAAGAAGGAAAGTATTGTTTACCTGGATGGAGTTGAAACATTCTTCTTAGTAAAGTACCTCAAGAATAGAAAAAAATGTATCCAATGTGTTCAATACTATTATGAAACCAATATATGAACACACTCTCATACCAATGATAAAAAACAAATATAGTCTAACAAGGGGGAGGAGAGAGGCAGGTGGAGGGAAGGGCAAGGGAAGGTGAGTGGCGGGAGGAGGGAGAGCATTTGGTGGAAGCTCGCCTAATGTGTACAATGCAAGGGTGTATTTCAAAATAACTAAGAGTAAATTATAAATGTCTTGCCACAAAAAATAAGTGAGGTGATGGTTATGTTGATCCGTTTGATTTAAGCATTCCACACTGTATACCAAATCATCATGTTGTACCCCATAAATGTATAGTTATGATTTAATTAAAAATTAAATTTAAAAATTAATAAAGTATCACTTCCACAGGAGGGTTCCAGGAAGGTTTTCTGCAGGACGGGGAGTGGATGCAGGAGCATAGCATTTAAGCTGGATCTTGAAGGAGCTTTGAACCTATGGGGAGTTTAGAAGCAAAGGGAGCAACGTGAGCAAAGGCGAGAAGGCTGGGAGGTGCGTGTGTGGTGTAGACTGCCTTTTCTTTCCTGGGAACAAGAGTTCCTGGGATAAATTGGAGTTCCTTGTTCCAGCCCTAGCTCTGCACTTACTACAGTGTGTGAACTTTAGCAAGTCCTATCTCTTCCTATCCCTTATACACACCCAGCGTCCTTGTGTGTATAAGGACCAAGTGATTTCTGAGGGCCCTGCAGCTAACACCCTTGGATACCTGATGTCATCTCTTCCATTGTGTTTTTAATTAGCCCTTCCCCCTCCTTGTGGCCCCAGGACCTCCCATGAACAGGCAGGACACAGAGCTCCCCTCAAATCCATCCTTTTCCTGGAGTTCAGCCTCCGACCAGGAAGTGGGAAAGCAGGATTTCCTCTGAGGATGTTTTCTGTGACCCAGATAGTTCCGGTTTGGGGTGCAGAGAGGGAAAGATAGGAAGAATCACCAAATCCTAACGCACCTTTTTGTGAATTTTATGTTTCTTTTATGTGTTTCAAGCTGCTTAAAAACAGGGAATGCTTACTTCAAAGCTGGAGGCACACACTGGTACCTCTTCAAACAGCTATGATTACTCATATTGGTGAGGGAAACTGTATTCCCATTTTCCCTTTAAATTGTGAATTATATTAAACATTATAAAAAGTAGGGAAATGTTTTCCTCATCTCTGCCTGTGAAAACCCTTCACAATTTTTCAAGGCCCATTCCAACACTGTCTTGCAGGAAGCTTTTCCCTCCTTGACTTTCAAACCACTGCTCACATTCAATTTCTGTATCATCTTCTCATACAAAGCACAGCACGCTGGAGACACTCAGGGTTTACCTCAAAAAATAGGGAAATCGCTGGGGCAAGGTGGCTCACGCCTGTAATCCTAGCACTCTGGGAGGCTCAGGTGGGTGGATTGCCTGAGCTCACAGGTTCAAGACCAGTCTGAGCCAGAGCCAGACCTCTTCTCTAAAAAAAAAAAAAAAAAGCCACGTGTTGTGACAGGTGCCTGTAATCCCAGCTACTTGGGAGGCTGAGGCAAGAGATTTGCTTAAGCCCAAGAGTTTGAGGTTGCTATGAGATATCTACCGACAGAGACAAAATGAGATTGTCACAAAAAAAAAAAAAAAAAAAAAAAAAGCAGGGGGAGAATTAAAGCCTGTGACTTGTGGTCCAGTGTCACAGAATTTGGGGCAGACGACAGACAATAGCAACCCAATTGCTGCTGACTCCTAGTTCAGTATTCTTTTCACCTGTGTATTTTCTCTTTCCTATCTTTGGTTCCCTGCCCCAAACCCACGTCTCCAATGCTACACATATTTGTACCTCCATCCTTTCCCACAATTTGTTCCCTCTATCAGAGATATGCCCTTTTCCTAAAGATGTCTAAAAACTATCATAGCAACTGATTTGCCAAGTAACATCCCATAGTAAAACACTCTTCTTAGAGAACTTTTTAGAGTAGGCTCCAGTGATGGTCCCTCTTGGTACATATGTAGTAGACAGAGATGAGTTTTGTTGAATATGCAGTCTAAATTCAGTTTCCAAAACTGAACACCTTATCTTTACATGTGGCCTTCAATTGGATGTGATCATTTAGGTTTTGACTAAAAAGTCTCAGGTTCAGTTTTTGTTTTTCAAATAGCTTCTTATCTAATATAAACATTGTTGGGTTTTCTGTGATAAAGGTAATTGATGTGATAGTTAATTCACCAACATTCAGCTTTTTCAATTGTGTCAATATAAATCGTATCTACCTATACACACTTTTGGGTGAAATACTGAGAGCTAAAGTTAAACAGAGCACACTTAAAATGGTGTTGATAATTCCAATACTTAAATTACTCCAGTAAAATGTATGTGGATTTTTTATACTATTTATTTATATTTTGAGACAGAGTCTCACTCTTGCCCAGGATAGAGTGCAATGGCATCAGCCTAGCTCACAGCAACCTCAAACTCTTGGGCTCAAGCAATCTCCTGCCTCAGCCTTCCAAGTAGCTGGGACTATAGGCACCTGCCACAAAGCCTGGCTAATTTTTCTATTTTTAGTAGTGACAGGGTCTCTCACTCTTGCTCAGGCTGGTCTTGAACTTCTGAGTTGAAGCAATCCACCCACCTCAGCCTCCAAGTGCTAGGATTACAGGCGTAAGCCACCACTCCTACCCTTATACTATTTATTAAAATAACTAAACCTCACATGACATCAAGGAAAGACATCATTGCCATTCCCATATCTTAATTGTAACTTGAAAAGAGCAACGATGTAGAGAAAGATGCAAACAGGTCACGGCTCCAGTGAGGAACAGTAAGGAGTCACCATGTTACTTTACCTGGGCTTGCTAACTATATACTGTTCTACCAGATTACTGTTTCAGAAAACCACAGCTGCTTTGGAAATGGATCAACCTCTTCAATACCTGAGATTACAAGTGTGAGCCTCTGTGCCAGGCCAATGTCAATTTTTGGGTTTTGATAATTTACTAGGATTATGTAAGATATTAATCATTGGGGAACACAGGGAAGAAAGGTACACTTTAACTCTTAATTATTTTGGTAACTTCTGGGGAGTCTAAAAGTTAAAAAAACAAGTGAGGAAGAAAAAACTATAGCAGAGAACAAAGGAAAACAGGCAATCTAGACATTTTTATTAAGTTCTATTAAAAATATTGAGACATTTGAAAAACTCACAAAGGTTATAAAACACACTCACACTCAGTCATTTTCTTAATCTGCGATAGCTAGTGCTATATGCTAAAGATGTTATAGTAACATTAACCCACCACGCTGCAAAAGTTGTATTTTTAGAGTTTAATAAAAATCCATCTTAAGAAGAAATACACTCCTTATATGAAAGCACTTATTTTTCAAAAAATACTTTCCCTTAAAACTCAAAAATGCTTGATTTTGCTAATTTGCCAGGGTCACGATAACTTCATGTTCTTTTAGTGATACGGAGTGGATGCAGAAATGCAACATGTTAGGAAAATGGGCTTCTTAAAATGTACAATATATAAAAGAGCAGTACGGACTCTGAGCTGAATAGTGTACAGTTTCCTAAATTTGTTGAGAAACTGATTGCAAGGCTTTTTTTTTTTTCCTAAAAGTTTCAGTGATGATGAACAGCTCTACTTGAATGAGAACTTAGCCAGCCACCTTCACAATCAAGCCACTTGTTTAGCTATTTTTAATCAGCTGCTACCAAGAAAGAGACTGACTCCTAGGATTAGGAATCCCAGAATCACCAAAAGGCTCTGATTTCCCTGCGTATCTTCAGGAGACACCCCGTCCTTACATCAGAAGGGCAGGGAGTTAAAGGTTTAAAATAATTTTGGCAACTGTCTGAGACGCTTTATATCTAAGAAGGTGCCTACTGAATTCATGCTATTCATTTGCTTTAAAGTTTCAGAAGATTGCAAATTTTCAGGAAAAATTGGAATGTTCTTTTCATTTTCTTTCTCAGGATGTGGAGTAAACTCTGCTTTGCCAGTTCTGACATTCACTGCAGGACCTGGTTTATGGTTTTTTAATAAGAACGGTGGGGTTTTATTCAACTGCTGTGTTGCTCTTGGTTGCACGACTTCATTTGTAATATTTCTCAATACTGGCACATCTGTGTGTGTGCCCATAGAGTCACAATTACAACAATTAATTATTTCACAGGCATTCCTAGAAGGCTCTTTTTGATGACCAAGTTGTTCAGCTACGTACGTAAGGTTTTCATTCAATAAATGTTCATTCTTGTTTTCTGCATTGTTGGAAGGCTCCTCTTCATCTTCACTATTGTCACTGCTTTGTATGAGTCCATACCTCTTCATATATTTTTTAGTTGCAAATGACATGTTGCTTGGTGAAATTAAACTAAGCCCCACTGTGTTTTTGTCTGTATTAATATGCAGAAGGCTAAAAGATGAGTCACAGTTGTTTTGGTTTGATCGAGTGAGAGACAACTGTGACAGCTGACTCTCATTTAAATATTTCAGAGCTATGGCATTTGCTTCCATGCTCAAATCCACACCGTTGGGGCTTAAGCCACTCACGCCAACATTCGCAAATGACATGTAGTTTAATCCAGAGATCACTGCTTCTGGGCTGATGCATGCCAACACGCTGAAAGACAAAAAGTAGTAAGCTGTCATTTACTGTACTGTGAGTACTAAATAGCATCATTCTAAATGTGACCCATTCTATAAAAGTAACAAAAGGTCTTCAGCTTTAGTCATGGCGCTTTTTATCTGAGTACTCAGACATCTAAATCTTGATGTAGATATAAGGGATACATTATAATAGCCTAGAAGGTAACCCAAGATTCACAGATTAAAAGTGGAATACAAGGGCGGCGCCTGTGGCTCAAAGGAGTAGGGCTCCAGCCCCATATACCAGCGGTGGCGGGTTCAAACCCAGCCCTGGCCAAAAACCACACACACACACACACAAAAAGCCATTCAATATTGCTGAGTCATGGGATTTACAACTATTAACTGCAAATAATGTTAGAGATCAGCTAATGTTCAAAGCAAAGTAAAACATACAAATAAAATTAAACAAAAAACACATTTGATGATGTAAGTTTTGTTAAGTAGCTCAAATAATTAAATTGTTCTTTTTTTTTTTTTTTGAGACAGAATCTCTCTTTGTCACCCTCCATAGAGTGCCATAGTGTCATAGCTCACAACAATCTCCAACTCTTGGGCTCCAGAGATTCTTGACTCAGCCTCCCAAGTAGCTGGGACTATAGGTGCCCACCACAATGCCTGGCTATTTTTTTGTTGTAGTTGTCATTGTTTAGCAGGCCCAGGCTGGGTTTGAACCTGCCAGCCCTCGTGTATGTGGACGGTGCTGTAATCACGCCCAGCTATTTTTAGAGATGAGGTCTCCCTCTTGCTCAGGCTGGTCTCGAACCTGTGACCTCAGGCAATACACCTGCCTTGGGCCTCTCAGAGTGCTAGGATTATAGGCATGAGCCACCACGCTCAGCCTAAATTGTTCACTGTTCAAGAGATTCCATTCACAATAAAACCAAACCATTGACCAGTTTCTGGATATGGGTTTATACACACACAAACTTTTTTTTCATTTGATATAATCTTTTTTTTTTTTTTTTGAGACAGAGTCTAAGTTTATCACCCTTGGTAGAGTGCCCTGGTGTCACAGCTCACAGCAACCTCCAGCTGTTGAGCTTAGGCGATTCTCTTCCCTCAGCCTCCCAAGTAGCTGTGACTACAGGTGCCTGCCACAACGCCCGGCTATATTAGATATAATCTTTAACTCACTTTGGTTAGTGTTATCTCAACTGACTTTTTTCTTTACATCACATGTACAAGCATAACAGCTGCTAATTCTTACTGAGACATTACACTACGTATGTGCCAGGCACTCTGCTAAATGCTTTACGTGCATTATTCTCATGTTTCTCACAGTAACCTTTCTTAGGGAGGTATTATCCACCTAATATTTCTTTTTTGGGGGTGGGGGGAGGGTTCTTTCAGTTTTTTTTCAGAGACAGAGTCTCACTTTTATTGCCTTTGGTAGAGTGCTGTGGAGTCACAGTTCACAGCAACCTCCAACTCCTGGGCTTAGGCGATTCTCCTGCCTCAGCCTCCTGAGTAGCTGGGGCTATAGGCATCCACCACAACGCCTGGATATTTTTTGTTGTAGTTTGGCCAGAGCTGGCGCCCTACTTACTGAGCCACAGGCGCTGCCCTATCCACCTAATATTTCAACCTCACTCTCCACTTAACCAAAAATGAAACAAAACGAAAAATCAAGTTCATTATGTACTTACAATTTATTAATTTTAATGTTTCACACTAAAGATATTAAAATAAAATAGCTACTGTGAATAATACACTACCTAAAACTACTCCCTAAGGCCAGCCATACCAAAACATAAGGGTTCCTCAGAGATAGCAGGGACCAATAAGGAATGCATAAAAATCACCTGTATCTCATGAGATGGAAATAAAACCTTCAAAAATGCTAACCTCATTCACCTACACTATTGGTAGGAATATAAACTGATAGAACTATTTAGTGGGCAATGATAATATCTGGCAAAATGTTAAATGCATATACCCTTTCAACCTACCCACCTATGAATTCATCCTACAAAGATACTTGTACAAACAACCTCTAGAATGAGGTTCAGTTAGCATTGTCTGAAACAACAAGTGTGAAATTTGACCTAAAAGTCTTATTAATAGAGGACTGGAGCTCAATACATTATAGTACAAAAGTACAAAGGAATATTGTGCATCTGTTTAAATACATGAGCAAGAACTGTACATACCTATAAGGAAATGTATCCAAAATACACTAAGGTTAAGGGGAAAAAATTAAGCTTGGGAATGGGGATGTCTGTATTTTATCTCATACTCTTCTATATGGTTTTTTAAACCATGAAATTTTATTTAAAAAAAAATTTGTTACTTTTGGATTTAGAAAATAACAAAAAATAATTAAAAGCAAATATGCTAGCCTTTATAATACAATTTCCAGATTTTATTCTCTTTTTTTATAAGTACATGCTGAAGTCATCTTTGATGGAGAGGAATCAAATAAAAGGACATAACCAATAGGACGCACTGCTAGAAAAAGTAATGTTTTCCCTTTTAATTTTAATTTTTTTTAGGTCTTGCTCTGTCACCCAGGTGAGAGTGCACTGGCATGATCATAGCTCACTGGGACGTTAAAGTCCTGGACTCAAGTGATCCTCGTGCCTCAGCCTCCCAAGTAGCTAAGACCATAGGCATGTGCCATCATGCCTGGTTAATGTTTTTGGTTTTATAGTTGGATGACACTATAGAACTATACATCCAGTAGCCGGCATAGACCCTTTCACTTCCAGGAAGACTTTTTAGACAATGTCAAGTAAAACTCCCCTCCCTTTCCTCAAGACTCAGTAGAACCTATTAGGTTGGCCAACAGATTACAACAAATTGGTCAAGATACAGAGGTGGTCAACATAAGGAACTAGGCCTACTTACTGATACAAACATGTACGTATTGTACTTGTCCCAGCTGTGAAAATAAGGTCAGCCTGAGGAGGTGGTCAACTAAGGAAATTCTACTGTATTTTGTTGGCATCTCTACCCAGGAGTTATTTCACAATCTCTCTCAAATTATTTCTGTATGTAACCTTCTCTCTAAATAAAATGAAGAATCTAAAATATAGAGATGATCTTTCTATCTCTTTTTTTTTTTTGAGACAGAGTTTTACTACATCGCCCTCGGTAGAGTGCTGTGGCGTCACAGCTCACAGCAACCTCAAACTCTTGGGCTGAAGCCGTTCTCTTGCCTCAGCCTCCCAAGTAGTACTATAGGCACCCACCACAACACCCGGCTAATTTTTGGGGCAGTTGTCATTGTTTAGCTGGGCCGGGCCGGGATCAAGTCTGCCAGCCTCAGCTGTAACCACTGTGCTATAGGCACCAAGCCTAGAGATGACCTCTTATTCATCAATATACCCAGCAGGTCCTGAATAAATGATGAATCACCTGAATTAAGGAACAAATATATCTTTTCTCATGATGCTGATGTAATATAGCTAAAATGTATTCATCTTTTAAAACAATTTTTTAAAATTACCTGGCATGATCTACTTTATGTGCATTTTTTTTCACTTTAGTAGGAGAATCAATTTTTACTCCAAGGCTTCTTAGTTGCTTAAGAGTTGCATTAAGAACACAATCTTTATCCACCAGTCCTGAATCTTGCTTTTTTTTCTTTGTATGGTAAACATTTTGAGTTCTGGTGCATTCGTGGCTGATAATCACTGCTTTGGTAGATGGCTGCTCAGTTTCTTTGGAGGAATTATTTAATAGGTGGTTCACTTGACCCTGAATAAAAAGAAAAATGACACATCTGAAATATTACTGTTAAAAATCTTAAGAGCTTAAATAATACCATAAGTAGACCAGAGAAAAGCAAAATAATCACCACAAAGTATCAAGTATATCTGCAAGCATTAGGGGTTTTTTATACAAGAAGCCTATCTTAATAAATGATTTCATCAGACTCTAGAGCAGCGGTTCTCAACCTGTGGGTCACAACAATGAAAATACATTATAGCATTAGGAAGGTTGAGAACCACTACTCTAGAGGAAAACAAATGTTTGTTTGGAGTTTATTCCTTTTATTTTTTTGAGGCAGAGTCTTACTCTATTGCCCAGGGAAGGGTGCTATGGCATCATCATAGCTCACAGCAACCTCAAACTCCTGGGTTCAAGCAATCCTCCTGCCTTATCATCCCAAGTAGCTGGGACTACATATGTCCACTACAATGGCTGGCTAATTTTTCTATTTTTTTTTTTTAAGAGAGGCAGGGTCTTGTTCTTGTTCAGGCTGGTTTCTAACTCTTGAACTCAAGCAATCCTCTGGCCTCAGCCTCCCAGAGTACTAGAATTATAGGCGTGAGCCACTGCACTCAGCCTCAGAGTTTGTTCATTTTAAAACCAACATATATAAAATCATTTGAGTAATACATTGAGTGTTTTCAAGGATTTATGCTAATTTCTTTATAAATCCCAGTTTTAAATTGCTTTCATTTGAAAAATGGTGTTATGTTTCAGAGTTTTAAAAATTAGATTTTCATGTTACTTGCAGAATTAGGCTTCTTTCTTTTCTCACTTTCTAAAAACAAGAGTGACTTGTGATATTATCTCTGACTTCCTGACATTAAAGCATACTTCATTCTCTGAGCTGACACGCTACCAGCATCAGTATAGGATATAGCAGGCAAATAACAAATATGTGTTCATTGATGGATATAAAGAGCCCTATGAAGTATATTTAATTAGTCTTCAGTTATAAATGCAGAAATTAAATATTCCAAAGGCTACAATTGGGATAGAAGTGATAGCCAGGATTCTTTCAACTTTTAAGCCCCACATTAGTTCCTCCAACCAGAATTATCTTTTTATTTTGCACTCCCTTTGCTTTACACGACTCCTCAATCTGTTTTATTGTGTGTAACGTGTCCATAATTTACTATTTCCTTTAGGTTCTCAAGGGTATGGACTGTCATATTCTTCTTCATATTATCTACTTCTTAAACTAGGGTTTGTTAGTTTGTTTTGAGACAGAGTCTCACTATGTTGCCCTGGGTACAGTGCCATGGCGTCACAGCTCACAGCACCCTCAGACTCTTGGGCTTAAGCAATTCACTTGCCTTAGCCTTCCAAGTAGCTTGGGCTGGGTTCGAACCCACCAGCCCCGATGTATGTGGCTGGTGCCATACCCACTGAGCTACCCTTAGACTAAGTTTTTAATAAATATCCACTTACCTGAATTGAAATTAGTAAATATTATCATAAATATCCCACCACTTTCCAATTTTCAAACTTCCTACAAACTTTTTTTCTTTTCTGATAAAAATTTTAGTTTGAATTTGACAAAATACCAACATATATGTTTAAAATGCATCTTTTTTTTTTTTTTTGCTAAGTACCTGATGACTAGCGTGTTTATAGTAAATTATTAAATTAGGTTATCATAATTTATGGAAAGCTCAGAGAAATAAATGATATATTGTTAATTAGGCAAAAATCTTTGTATCTCAAGGTTATCAACTGGTTTAAATGCAGGAAAAGCTCAACTAGTATAACCTATACTGAGTAATAATCTCAAAAAGATGAAAGAGTCCACATTTTCTCACCAATAAATCCTGGTAAATTTTCTGGTTATCTGATAGCTGATAAGGAAAGGGTTGCTCAATTTTTGGTTCCTCTGATGTTTCAGCGTTGTTACTGGCACCCTCTGTTGGTCCAGTCTGTAAGCATGGGCTTACATTCTCTGCTGGAAGGGCACTTGGAAAGAACACCGGTAAATCAACTTCTTTATTGAGACCTTGAGAAGAGCTGTTAGAAAGGATATATAATGGATGTGTTAATGATCAAGGAACCTTTAACATATACTACAGGAGAACCTTAGTAAGTTTACCACCCCAGGAACTGTAACAAACTGGTCAACACATGGAGGTAGTAGGTCAGATGTTTGTGACTTGGGGACTGCCTATACTACATTCAAATATAGTAGGACCTCCATAGTTGACTCCCTCCCTACACTGACCATCTCCTTAAGTGCACCTAACCTGCACACCTGGACATGCACCACATGTACATGTTAGTGCAGGAGGCCTAGCTCCTTATGGTGACCTCCTCTGTATGTTGAGCAGTTTGTTATAGTCCCTGGGGTGGTCAGCTTATAGATGTTCTACTGTATAATTCTTACCAAACAATTCTATAAGATAGATATTATATATTAGCTCCATTTGACAGGTAAAATATTGAGGTACAAAGAGGTTATAAGTAATTACCTACATTTATAGACACAGTATCATTTTTCTAATATATCTTCTTTAAAACTTAGGTTATTTCAAATATTTCTACATTGCTTAATTTTAACTTGATATCATGAGTACCAAGCACACATTTGGTACATAAGCTTAATAAATAATAGCTTTCAAAATATCAGTCAAGAAGATAATTCTATGAAAAAGGTAATAAATTTGACTACATAAAATAAAAAATTTTACATAGCAAAAACCAATATAAACAAGTCAAAAGACAACAGACAAACTGGGAGAAAATATTCACAAGATATACCACAAAGAGCCAGCTAGCATCTCTAGTGTACAAAGAAACTTAAAAATTGAAGGCAAAGGACCTAAAAGTCTATAGAAAAATGGCAAAAGACATAAGTAGGCAATCTCACAGATATCAACATGACCCTTAACATGAAAAAATGTTCAAATTCACACATAATTAAAAAAAAAAACCTAAAACAATATTGAGATGTCATTTAGTCATCTCTCAGACTGTTACAAAATTTTTCAAAAAACGTGTCATCATATTCTGTCAGCATGGCCATGGGAAAACAAGTCCTTACATACATTTGCTGGTGAGAATGCAAACTGGTACAACCCCTCTGGAAGGAAATTTGGCAATACTTAAAACAATTACATATGTATTTAACTCTACATGCAGGAATCCCACTTCTAAACAATTCAAATATACACATGCTCAAAGTAATTCACTGTACCATTGTTTGTAACTGCAGAATACTGAAAACGATCCAAATGCCTATAAATAGGCAAGTAGTTTATTAAACTATGATACATTCACACAATAGAGTACTACTGCAGCTATTACAGAAGCAGGAAGATCTTCAAGAACTGACTGGAGTAATTTCTAAGACATATTGTTAGGTGAAAAGAGCAAAGTTCGAAACAGAACTTACGGTATTCTTTCCTATACTTCATGTAAGAAAGTCTACCTAAGAATATAAAGACATACATGTTTCCTTGTGAAAAAGAAATGCAGGAAGAAAGGATAAGCCAGAAACTAAAATGACTGGCTACCTAAAGAGGAAGGGTGGGAAAGGATAAGGAAGAAAGGAGATACGGAAATAGGGGAGCAGGGATAAGAAGAGAGCAACCCTTTTCTTAGTATATACTTTACACAGCATTGTCTCTTAGAATGCATAGTAATGTTTCACACCCGACACCCCAAAATGGAACACAAATAGTAACAAATGAACCTAATGGCTTTATAAACAACATAACCACACTGATGGGAACAGGGAAGAAAAGGACTAACCTAATAACTCTGAAAAACAATATTTTGGCTGGATCCTGTAAGGCTAAAGTTAAAAGAACTGCACATAAATGTTATAGTCTAACTGGTCTGTATCAACATTCTTAGCAATTTTGAAACTACAGTACTTTATGTGTATACTAGATTGAATAAACTGAATAAATAAGTAAGTATAGTGAACATAATGAGAACCAGGTTTCTCACTGTGGGAGAACAAAATTTTAAATTAAGAAAAGAGGAGGCCAGGCACAGTGGCTTATGCCTGTAATCCTTACACTCTGGGAGACTGAGACGGGTAGATTGCCTGAGCTCACAGGTTTGAGACCAGCCTCAGCAAGAGCAAGACTAGACTCCGTCTCTAAAAATAGTTGGACATTGTTTGCAGGTGCCTATAGTCCTAGCTACTCAGAAGGCTGAGCAAGAGAATGCTTGAGCCCAAGAGTCTGAGGTTGCTGTAAGCTGTGATACCATGGCACTCTACTGAGGGTGACAAAGTGAGACTCTGTCTCAACCCCCCCCCCAAAAAAAAAAACAGTAAACAGGG
The DNA here is from genome assembly GCA_963574575.1 of Galagoides demidoff. Lineage (NCBI taxonomy): Eukaryota > Metazoa > Chordata > Mammalia > Primates > Galagidae > Galagoides > Galagoides demidoff. The sequence goes on along the minus strand of CAUYQV010122199.1, from coordinate 921 downwards.
TACTGGATTGGACTTGGACAGTCAGTATAAAGTCAAGGATTTTTATATATAGATAGATACATCTAAAAATAAGTATATGCATGGGTTAGCAGGCATATATTCATGTACGTATGTTTGTGTAATATATAATCTATCTGCTAAAAGGGCCTAGAAGCACAGAAATAACAGTTTAACAAAGAGCATACCTACCTGGTTACTTAAATACCATACTCTCATACCAGCACTCCTGATTCTGTATTTATTTCCATGCTGGAGCAAAGAAAATACAAATAAACCTAGAACATATTGTGGCATAAGAAAATAAGAATATGTACAAAAAAGAATGAGGGCAGGGTGGTGCCTGTGACTCAAGGAGTAAAGTGCCAGCCCCATATACCGGGGGTGGTGGGTTCGAGCCCGGGCCCAGCCAAAACTGCAAAAAAAAAAAAAAAAAAGAATGGGGACTTGTGCAAAATAAACAGAAGCCAATTTAAAAGAGCTTCTGATAACCTAAACTGGAATAAACTGAGTGATAAAATGATAGCATTAGATTATAACATAGAATAAAAGAAATAGCCAAGAGTCCTTACTGGCATAAATGAATAAGGAGTGGAAAAGAAGGAACAGCTTCTTTCCTTACAGAAGAATTCAATTTATTAAATGTAGAAGGAATGAGGAAAGTACAAAATCATCATTAGGCAAATACTACAGTAATAACTGCTGTAGGCAAGATCCGTAGATGGGTCCTAAAATAAATGGAAGAAATGGAATAAAAGGAAGGAAGCTTGAGAAGAGGATATGTGTGGTTTTGAAATATCTTCTTCAAAGGGTTTATTTACTACTAATAAGTAAATAATAATAAAATTATGAAATAATAATTCTTTAATAAATTTATTAAATAAAATAGAGATTATAATAATCACCTTCTGGTCTCTCAGAAAC